>BMAU01021335.1:752500-815000 GCA_019973935.1 Trichonephila clavipes | reverse complement strand
GCATCACACTCCACGGTGGACATATCCCGTACTGATACCTTTCTTTAAGGTGCCTGCTGACTTTTAGATGCATTGTTCCATTTCTCCGTACGCAGATCAAATGAACATTTTTTTTTCTTTCAGATGTTTCACAGCTTTTGTACTTTCCAGAACAATAAATATTCTTTATTCTAATGTCTGAACAATGTGGCAATTATATTTTATCCTACTAGGCCTCATGTCTCGCTTAATGTTATGTTACATAGCAATTTGTGATCCGTCCTTAGCAATTGTCCAGCAGTGTATATCAGTACTGCTCAATGTATTTTATTAATTTAAAAATATTAAATTAAGAACGTTTGACAATTACCAGTAACCCCATGAGCCTTTCATATGTAAAACTATATGCAAAAATTAACACTTGATGATTTGTCCGTTTATAATTAATTATTTCAATGCTGATTAAAAATTAAGCGATTCGTTCCCTAATACCACCGTTTAACACGTAGGCGAGCGTATGTGGCGTATTGGGGAGGGGGGGATAGTAAAAGAATAAATAAGCAAATCCTCTTTGAAATAAGTAAATTCTTTGCAAACACTGTCAAGGTAATTTTATTGCATTCCAAAGCCTTCGGAATAATTTTATGGATAGCAGCTCATAGAAAAGATCGTACTGTGGAAAGACGTATATATACGTCCGGGCAATTAACCCACTGGCTGAGCGAGACATTTATAAACACCAGCAGCATTTAAGAGGTTAAAGTTGAATTTTAAGTTAAGCGTCGAAATATAGAATATTTGAATTTAATACATTGTAATTGTATGGGTGGGGGGCGTAGAAAATTATGATTGAATATTGGGTCACAAATATTGAAAGTTTGAGAAGCACTGCTGTAAGAGCTTGAGATTTATAGGTAGAAAGTGGCGAAAACAAAAAGTAGATGCCTCAATGTCTACTATACTACGACAACTTCATGTGAACTTGATTTTCAAATACATGTGCCGAAGACAAAACCGTTATTTACTTACTCGTTATAAAATCAGATTGTAATGAGGTGTTCAGGATTAGAATTACGTACTGCAACGTCGTGTATAGCTAACCATCAATAAATTGTTACATGCTAATATAAAAATAAAAGTATTGTTTATTTGCTAAACAATTTGTTACTGAAGCAATAGAATTCAGTTCATATGCCAAGCCGGTGCAGTCAGTCTATATTCTATTCTCAACGCCACCGGCGTTCATCGTCTTTCCACTCCAATCTCGGACTAAGCACTTTTCTTTAGCGCTCTCTTCCTGCCCGTTCCAACCAGGGCTCTCCTCTCATGCTTTCTCCATCCAGGGCAGGACTTTTCCCTTTTCTCCATCCAAGGCAGGAGTTTCCTCTCTCTCTTCTTTTTTCCCGTCTCCTCTAAAAAAGAACCCTTTTAAACACCAGGGGTGTGTTCCCAACACGCCCCTCGTCCCTTCTTATTGGCAGGTCAAAAAAGTCTCTCTCGGCCTCCCTCGTCCTATTTGCGCATAACACACCAAAGCACACCCGGGCCGTCTGGCCCAAGGCGCCATAATTCCTTGTCCAACATCTGGACACACTTGTCCATCCCGCCACCTGTTTCTATTATCCCCTTCTCTCAACACCAGAAAAGACGACATGATTCTTTTAAAACAGGCTTCGCCTATTGTCAATGGGGCATTGGCTCTCCTTTTTTCATTATGGCGACCCGTCTGGCTGTCGTCACTCCCCGAGTTCAGACAATAAACAATGGCCCCACGGCCACGTGCACTGGTCATTTTACAGCTGGTGGATCTTAAAAATTCAGGGACAATCGATGGATGTGAGTTCACACCAATTGAAGACGTCGTACTTGTCCCTTAACAGCTGGTGAAACTATAAAACTTATCGTGAATCGAAAGATGGGGATTCACAACAATCGACGATGTCACAGTACTTTTAGAGATGAATCGATTATTTTGCATTTCCCTTGTCATGAGGGTATGTGTGCTTGGCGCTGCATGGAAAATGCCTCTCTTACAGATTTCTTGAAACACTCAATCAGTTTAACACCTCTATCGTGATTTAAGACTGTATGAGTGCTGAGAAAAGGGAGGCTGTGTATTTTGACTGGTAGTGTAAATTTTGAAGTATACATGGATGCACTTATTTTGTGGTTATATCATTAAAAGATCTATCTCAAGATTTTTTATTTTTTATTTTTCAACAAGGCTATAACACCCTGCCAACTTCTAAGGTCACTACTGCTTCGCTTAAAAACAATAAAACCAAACTGTTTCTTTAAGCAACCTATTTTTCCGATTGAAAACCTATTAATAATATGCGTGGTTTACTGAAATAAATTATAGTTAAAAAAACAATTAAAAAACACACTTTTATAGAGAGAGAGAGAGAATCGAACTAAAAAGTAAAAAAAAATAATTCTTAATATAAGAATAAAATAATCGGCGAGCAAAATTAATATCATTGTGGTAAAAACTTGTATGAGGAGCTTTGTACTACATTTTTACACTAACTTCACATTTCGGAGAATGGAGCTAGTAATAAATTATATCAATTAATATAGAACACCCCACGCTTGTGCCCCCGAATGACATTAGTTTTCTCGTTAATCATTTTATTCTTATATTAAGAATTATTTTTTTACTTTTTAGTTCGATTTCTCTCTCTCTCTCCCATAAAAGCGTGTTTTTAGTTTTTTTTCAAACTCTAATTTATTTTTAATTTTTTTAGTTCGATCTGCAATAAAAGTGTGTTTTTTTTAGTTTTCTAAACAATCATTTATTCATTGTTGAACCCTTATCCTTGAGTTTGATATTTGGAGCCGGAATTACATGCCTGCTGGAATTAGTCTTGCTTTTCAATGGATATTAATTATAACGGATCTGAAAGGTATTTGTCCCGTAAAGTTATATTTCAAAGATTCCGTCTCTATAGATACACGTCAAACCAACAAAATTGTGATAAAGAGGAAGTATTAAATGTGTGAATCGTATTATCACTTTTTAAACATATTGCAATAATGTTAATTAGTATCATCATTCTGAACGTATATATATTTATTTATAAAAATAAAAAGTATTTAGCAGTTAGAAAATATAATTTTTTTTCTTCGTATGCACGAGTCTTTTTTTTATTTTATTTCTATTTTCAGAAAAACTAGACAAATGTTTATATTATGGTAAGAAATTGTTGACGCACCCACCCTGCTCCTTTCTCATATAAAGAACACTTTTATTTTGTTTGTTTTATTTGTATTAACCACAAGCCTATTCGCTTTTAGGTTTGCACCTTTATCTTTTAGTTGCTAAATTTGGAATTAGTCGCCAAATCTGGAAATGGTGTATGCAATAAGTCGCCAAATCTGGAAGTGGTACAATGAATTAGTCACCAAATCTGAAAATTCTAAGTTTTGATGATTCCGACCAGGATAATGAAATAAAATTATGAAATTTTTGTACTGTCATCGGTCCTTGACAAGTGTGCAAAACATTGAATTAATCTGACTTTTTAAAGTAGGTGAAAATCGAGTTCAAAGATTCCGTTACATACAAGTGAAACTTAGAAAAGCGTGTTGAAAAAACAACCCTCCAGGATTAGCTTCAAAGGGTGTAAATGGGAAACATGAATCAACTTGGGTAATATCAGCAAAGATAATTGCAAGAACATTAGAACATAGTACTACGGATCGTATGCGTGACGCTATCAATGTCAAAGAAGATACCACTAAATCTAAACACTTCACAACGTATTCTGTTTAAATGAAATGCACTTTTTTATGCATGTTATTTCAATTTTCTTTTGAGATCTGATGACAATTGTTCTAATCTTTGGATTTCTTAGAAAAATTTCATTATAAAACAATTTTACATTATGACACACATTTTTTAAAAAGTTATACGGATCTTCAAAATATGTAGAATGTAATACAACACTAAAATTCTCCAGCACTTATTTGTATAAAAATAAAAGCTGATCTCAAATTATTTTATGCTATTTCTAAGCTTAGTTTGAATTATGCGAGAAACAAATTTTTAAAGCGAATGTATATAGTTTATATTTATGCAATATGGAACATTTTTTAGAAGAGGAAGAAATAGCTTAATTATGTACGTGGTTTCTTTTTAGGTAGATTTTTATATGTCCGAACAAATTTAAATCTCTTTTAATTAATATCTCGAAGATGAGAAAATATTAATTAAAAGATACTTTCTTAAAACAGTCACAGAATAAAATTTCTATGAGCATATTTTCTTTTTAATCTTAAGACGTTTTAAGTCAAAAACACATACCGAAACTATGAATTTTCGACATTCAGTGTTTGAATGTCACAAGATTGCAGTTTAAATTAATACCAATAACATTTTAATTTTAAAAAATAATATTATGCCTGTAATATATAACAATTCCCTTTTCAAAAATACTGTATTGTAAAATTCTTAATTATTTCATTTATAAAGTACTATAACTTATAATATATTTTTTGGTGCATTTAATAAGAAAAATGCTCTGTTTATTAATCTGATAGATTGAAAAACATATTTTAATATGTTACTTCTTTCATATGCTCATACTTTTTTATTATGTTAAACAATAAAAATTTTAAAATATGCGCGGTAAAATTAATATAACATAAAAATTCAGCTATTAAAATCCTATTATTTGAATTAAGTAATTATTCAATGACTGTGCCTTCAAAGTGTGTCCACGAAAAAATGTATTTAATTATTTACATATCGATAATACTGGATATGTGTAAAATTTGTGAGATGGTAAGAATGTGAATGTTTGTTATCGTATTTGCTATTAACATTTTATCATATGACTAAGCGAATAGTATTTACATTCCCATACTATCCAGGACCAATCCTAGGGTGTGCAAAGACCAAATGTGTCACGTCTCTGGAGAATATTTCGCATTTTGAATAATACTTCATGTTGACGTTATAAACTCATTTACATGAATAAGTGTAAAAAGTAAAACATTAATAAAACGGAAAATAAGCCCAAAAATCACTTCTTTCCTCTATTTTTTTAAAAAAATGGTAAGGCTGTTATTACATTAAAAACTTTTAATTTACCCATATGTATATTAAATTTAAACTCTCCTATACCTTAGGTAATATTAACCATGTAAGATATTTTCATAAAGCAATTTTCGCAAAAATTTTTGAAACGCCTTTGTTAAACATCGATACATTCTCCAAAAAATCACCCTTTTTTATTGCGATATTGCTGACTTTGCTAACAAATGAAGGATATGTGTAAAGAGTAGACACTAATGGACAATATATATACAGTCGAACCTCTGTATAGCAAACCTCTACAGTGCGAATTTTTCTATATAGTGAACTTTTTCTTGGAACCTTGAACATTTCACGATTTTCTTCGTAAAATAACCTCTCTATAGCGAAGTGCATTTTCTATACAACGAATAGGAGGTAGAATATAGAAAGGTAGAAAGTCTTCCATTGTAAACGATTCAGCACACTCAAACAAGTTTTGGTTACCACGGAGAACGACGTAAAACGCCCTCTACCGTGTATACGTAATGCGTAATCACGCTGCATTTCTAATCATTTGCATATCTCCCCGACATGTATCTTCATGCTAAGTTTCGTTACGATCCCGCAATTATTTCTTAGTGCGCTAATTTTTTTGTCCATGAGTGCATATATGTAATTTATTATATTTGATATGAATATCCCCCTAAAGAGAGAGAGTATTTTTTGTTAGAATGTCTTTGGGTACAGTTTCTACAAAAATTATTTAGCAGTTTTTCTTCCCATTTTCAATTTTTTTCTTGCCGCCTCTCTAAATTTATAAACTTGTAACGAATGGCAAAAAGATGGACTCTTTTGGCCGTGTGAACCAGTGAGCCTGCCATCTCGGTAAAGAAAGGAGATGCCAATATCCACGCACGAAAACCTCTCGTTACTTTGCATAGTATTAACTGTTTTATGTATTGTAACTGTGCTCAGTTTGAATGTAAAGGAGTTTTGAATTTAGAAATGACAAATTAAAGATAATTTGAGCTAACCACTGCAGAAATTCTTTGAGCGCTGTTTTACGAACTTAAATTGTTTACATCATTATCTCTCTCTCTCTCTCATTATTTAAAACTTAACAATGACATTAAAAAATCTTTCATTAAGCATAATTAATATTTTGAATTTTGGATCCATCTAGATTCATAATATATCATCAACTAATTTAAATCCAAATTTTCTTGAAGCCTGGGAAAAAATTAAAATTTTTTTTAAAATTAATAAATTGCAACATCAGTAAAGTACTTAAGATTATGATTCTGTTTAAATTCGTAGTATATTTTGAAAAAGTTTAAAAAAATTAAATTTACTTTTGTGTCATTATTTCAAATTTGAGTGGTTTTCTAAGTCGTTTTGGAATTGGAAAACCAAATCATGTACCAGTTTTAACTATCATTAGATTTGATACACGAGTATAACTGAACTTTTTCTCTTCTTATAATTGCATCATAGATTTTCATTTTGCTGTTAAATATTTTTAAAAAATAAAGAAACAATGTTTTTCATAAAACAGGTATAAAAACTCTAAAAAATTGGAAAATGCAAAATTTACTTAACTTACTTAATAAATATACTATTAATGAGGAAAGGGGGGGGGATAGGATTTTTATATTAGGGTTCAAGTTTCTTTGGATCAAAAAGTACTATAATTTTATTTTTAGTAAAAATATAAGAATCGAAATTATTTATAATAATTTCGATTGTTTTTTCTTAATTTTTTTCATATCTTTCTTTGCGATATCAAACGAATTGCTTATCGATGAGTCAAACCAATCCCCCCTCCCCCAAGAAATAAGGTATTACTTGATACCAGTAGCGCACACAGGAATTTTTCAAGGGGTTAGGGGTCGAAAGTTCGCCATTCTTGTATCATGCTCCTTTTAATTTTGTCGATTTTCGGGAACAAAACACAATAAAAACTAATTATTGAATAAATAATTAGAATTAATTAATAAAATTAATCATTAATAACAAATACTTAATTAAATTTTACGTACTATGTACTTAGAATTATAATCAATCGGAAAAGAAATCAAGGGCCTTGTGGGGGATCCGGACCCTCCCCCCCTTGTGTGCGCCACTGCTTGATGCTGTGCTTCCATTACGTTGAATAAAACACAAGGAATTAAAAAAAAATGTAAGTCAATTCCTACTTAGGTCAACAAAGAAAATTTTTGTTTTAGTTACTTTTTATTAAATAGTTACAATTAATATAAATATGCATATACATATGACAGAATCACAATATTAAGTAACAGAATAGAAAGCAAATTTACTTTCTATATATGGTGTTGGACTAATTTTTGTTCGTTTATAACTATTTATTCATTAATTACATTTAGTTATTCTAATAAAATAGAATAATGAAAACGAAATCTCATTCTCAGAAATTAGGCCATCCCAGGTAGGATTCAGGCCCATGACCTTTGGATTTGAAGTCCAACTTGCTATCCATTATGCTACAGGGATACAACGAACGATTTTCCTTTCTATATATACTGTGTGTGTGTTGGACTATTATTTTTATTTTTTACTATTTATTCATTTTTAGTTTAATTAATGAATTAATATTTTTAAATAAATGTATTATAATGAAGTGTCATCCACTACAAGTTTAAAAAAATGTATTTGACCTTGAATGGATGAATGGAAAGTTTTTTATTAACGATTGAAAATTTGAACTAGATATATAAATGAATATATATATAACGAGAGAGTGAACTAATAGTAGGAATTGATTATACCTATCCCGTCTCATTTAGATAAGTATTTCTCATTTCACGCATAGGTAAAGTTTTTACATACAAAATACATTTGCTTTATTCAAGATTTGGAAGATGTATCTAAATTAAATACTAAACATTAAAATAATCAACTGTTTAAATATATTTATCAAGTTAATTTCAATTCATCAAAATTTTTTATTTTCATTTAAATAAGAAAATAATTGTATTTCTACAGATTTCATTACAAATAGTAACACGATCTACAATATGCTAGAATATACGATTAAATTGTAAAATTCCTTACAGTTAAGTAATCAATGCAGTAAATATTTTTTACATTATGAAATATTTAGGAATATTCATAAACTGTTTTATCATGAAAAAATGTTCAGTTAAAAATTAATTAAAAAGAATAAGTATGTCAATTTTTAATAAATTATACTATAATATATATATTAAATTGATTTTACATAGAGGTAACTATCTTTGAACATTTGGAAAGTTAAAAGTTTGAAAATGATCCTTTTACACTCTCGGAAAAAAAAATCAAGCATTATTATCGGTACTGAACTTTATATCATGTCTAAAAAGTGACTAAAACTACCATCAATTGTTACAAAAAAGATTTTATTAGCTAAGAAATATAGATAAGAAAAGACGAGTTATTTTTTTTCAATAGTCTAGTTACTTTTTTACATTATTAAAGAAATTTATTACAGAATCCTTTAAAAAAACTACAAAATCAGTTCTTTCTTCCATTTTTTTAAAAAAAATTAATAACACGTAAAAAGCGACATCTGGCTCCTTTAAAAAAACTCCAAAATGATGAACTGAAATTTTGTCAAGGAAATTGGACCATCAAGAAGAAAAATGATTCGTCAACAGCTTCTAACAAGACGTCGAAAATTATCGTTTGAAAATAACGAACGACGAAAGCGAGACCTGACAGCGGATACCAGTCCTGTGAAAATATATGCAAAGAGAACACAGCAGCGTAACAGCAGGAGAACAACCGCTTCACTCGAGTTACTCGATTAAGATAACGATGAAAATCGAAGACAATGATTAATGGCTGTCAGCTTTGCTAATAACAAAGAGATGACACTGCAGGCTGAGCCTCCATCTCTCCAGCTGGCAGGATTCAGTTGATCGATAGGTGTATGTCCAAGAGCGATTTCACCATGATTTAACGACTATCGGATTTTCTTTGATAGTTGATGACCAAACATAGCCAGAAGAGAAGAAGATATCTCGGATAAATGCTTCAGGCCATTTTGTTCGAAAAATGAATCAGGATAATTTATAGTGACCGCCTAGCATGGATCACGTGGTACAAACTGATTAGTAGAGCCAGACAGATATTGTTAGAAGGTTATCGTAAAATGGTCCAGGAAGAATTCTTTTCAAGTAAGAGACATAATGACAAATGACATTTATTATCTACAGAATCTGTAAGAAAAAATGAAAAGTTAGCCAAAAGAATTGTTGTATAACCATTTAAAAATGATTGTTTAATGAGAGATGTATTTTTTTTCTTTATTGATAAGTGAGAGAGAGAGATCTTAAGCAAATTTTAATTACCCATAGTGTAACAAAAAATGTATGAGAAAACTTATATTTCATCAAAAAATATTTAAGGGATTCGACTACTTCGGATCCATGACTTTGAAAATGCGTATAGGTGAATAAATTTTTTGATATTTAGTGTTACCTGGATAACAATGAACATATAAGATTCTCTTAAGAATGTTACTACAATAAAAAATTACTTAGATGCAATTTTTTTTGGTAAAAAATTGTATTTAAGTAATAATCATGACATATTTTAAAAACATTCTTATTTTATGAAAAATGCTGCTATAATTATAATATTTTGCTCATATATAAATCAGACATCTCTACAGAGCCTTAACAAGGATTCTTGAAAAATTCATATTTTAGGAGTTACGATCAACTGAAGTCAATTTTTTGTTAAAATTTCTCTACTGTACTAAAATATGAATCAATCCATTTCTAAATAATATATTTTAAAAATCCTATTTCACGCTATGTATAAAAGTCTTAGTCATATATAGGCAAAATATTATTATTATAGAAGCCTTTTCCATAAAATGAGAATGTTTTAAAATATGCAATTCTTTATTTACTTTTTTGCCAAAAAATTGCATTTAAATAATTTTTTCTTGTAGTAATATTATTAAAAGAATTTTATATGTATATTATAATTCAGGTGATACTAAATATCAAAAAAGTTATTCATTTATATACGCTTTTTCAAAACTACGTTTCGAACATAGTTGGTTGGATACCTTAAATCGATCTCTTTAACAACAGAAAAAATTATCCGTAAGAAATTGAAGAATTATTTTATTATTATTCTGAACAACAACGAAGAATATAATTTTTCATTCTGTGAAACATTTTCCTACTATTTGTTGCTTTTTATTAACAATGTAATATGTTTAGATACATACAATTCAAGTTTTGATACTGAATCGTATTTTACCGGAAATAATTGCTAACGAGTTATATTTCTTCAATTTGAAAAAAAAATTATTATTAAACATTTTTATGTAATAAAATATATCCAATAGAAATTAAATAAATCCAAATGTAAGGAGGATTTGCTTAAAATTACATTCGTTACAACAAAAATGAGATCTTTCACAAATAATTATTTATAAAATTCGTTTTATTAGATATAATTTTTCTTTTTGGTTTTGGAAAATTGATGATCTTTTCCCCATGTTTAATACAGTAAAATATATATTCGGAATTTAATTGTACTATTTTTGAAATATCGCAAGAAGAATTACAGATATGAGAAGTTTTTGAGATGTATGTCATGCTCAATTTATTTTTGAATATAGTTATGAATATATTAAGCGAGAGCTAATCTTATACATCAGTTATGAATCTGTTACTCAATCAAAGGGATTAACACAGCTTGAAAATAATAAGTATTTAAATCCTTGAATTTCTAATAGATAAAAATACTTTAGTTATACCACATTTGAAAAATCACCTTAGAAAAATTCATCATGCTGACAAAATCGTATAAAATGATGCTTATAAGATGTGTATATATTTTATTGAAATCTTTAAATACCGTTAAGAGTGAAACAGACCCAAAAATGAAAGAGAAAAAATTATTGGATTTTCGTTACACGCGAAAGAGTTAATAATTGATGGGAGGCCAGAACTTCCTAATTTAGAATTAGCCCCTGAGATGGCTTAGAATTTGTTTTCGAGTCCCCGGACCGGATGTGGTTAAATTCCTTTTTGGTGGGGTGCGTCAAGAAAGATTCCCGCGTTAAGAAAGTTCACTAAACCCATAAATTGTGAGGTGGTGTAACACTGCGCTGGCCTCTGGACCAATCAGATACAATTAAAGTGGACAAAACAAAGAGTCCGCTCTAGGATTTTTGTGTGAAAAGTCGTAAAATAAAACGGGACGCACCCCGATCTTACACACACACACACACACACACACACACACACACACACACACACACACACACACACACACACACACACACACACACACACACACACACACACACACACACACACACACACACACACACACACACACACACACACACACACACACACACACACACACACACACACACACACACACACACACACACACACACACACACACACACACACACACACACACACACACACACACACACACACACACACACACACACACACACACACGCACGCACGCACACACACACACACACGCACAGAGAGAGAGAGAGAGAGAGAGAGAGCCGATTCCAGAGCTGCAGACAATCACGAAAATACTCCGGAGACTCCGGGCATCAACCACGTCCATCACTTGCACTTTCCCTCTCTCAAGCTAAGTTAAATTTTGATCTTTTTGTAGTGAAGTAAATTTCCATATACTTGTGCTTAAAATAAATTTAATAATGTTTAAAAACTATACGATCAGTGTATGATTTAGTGTGAGATGAGTGTTTTAATTTTAGAATTAGTTAACTTAATTAATTGTCATGATGCGATGTGAAATTAGGAATCTGGGTTCAAAGTTTTAGAAATTAAATAAATTTAAAATAGCGTCGCATCATAATAATCAGAAAAAAAACTTTTATTATATTCAAGGGAATAATACTTGATATAAAAGAGGAATTATTTGTGCCTTTTTATGAGTAAAAAGTGCAATATTGTTATTGTAAGAAAATTTTTGTTGAAATACTTTCCCTTTTCCTTGATATATTAAAGATTTCACAGTAAATAATTTACTTTAATAATAATTTACAACTTTTCTCATTATTATCAATAAATTTTTATGTAAATTTAGGACTCCAGAATCATTTGCTCGTTTGATCACATTTTGCTGGTCAGCCTTGTTCATTTATAATGTATTTAAATTTTTTTTCCAGTGTGATATATTTTTGTTTTATAGTGTTTACTTGTTTAGTGCACTGATATCTAAATATACAGGTGTTCAAAAAAGTAAAGAATAATGGTTACTTATATACGCAGGATACGGAGTAAAAAGCAGAATGCAAAGAAGCTTAGCGTAGTGAGCTAGAAAACTAATACAAATGAAAGAAAAAAATAATGCACAAAAATTTTTGCTTGATTTATGAACATGTTATGGAAAATAAATTAGAAATTCTGCCACTGCAAGAAAAGAAAACAAACTGCTAACTTTAGTGACTGTCACTTTCTATGTAACATACTCATCAAAATGTTGTTTCATGCGATAAAAAGTTTCGATCTGGAACCATTGCGGTGGCAGATACTGTCATTCCATCAGAAGAATGATTTTTAAATCAGCAATATCTCTTGGTTAAGGTTTACGAAAGAAAAAAAATTGTCTAAATACTTCTCAACAAATTTTTTATTGGATTTTAGCCTTATTCGCTAATGCATATGTTTGATATATTTTTTTTTGAAAGGTTTCGCTTTGATTTGATGACGGTGAAATGTCGAGTTGTCATGATGAGTAAGAACTGTGGACACGTAGCACTTACGTACCTTGTTTCATTAATAAAATATCCTTTGAAAAGTGAAGCTTCGAGCATATAGCAAACATGCTCCCCCAAATCAAAACGCTACCAATGTGATGCCAATCTCGTTCGATAATATAAGAGAAGATGCAGTGACGTAATGGAAAACGTTTGGGCACCCCTGCAAAGACAGGTTTTGAGCCCCCCTAGTTGGATTTTACAAAGGGTAGGTGATACTTAGCGTTAGTCAGACTTTAAGCCCTCTAGAACCCTGGGCCCCCGAAATGCGGGGGTATACGTTATGCCATTGGGGAGAGGAGCGTTTGCGTTCGCTCCAGGTTTTCTTGTGTCGAGATCAATGTAAAATGAATCATGTTTCATTAGAGAACATCGCTTCGGTCCATTGATTTTTTGTCCAGTATCTATGTTCTAGACCAGAGGTTGGCAACCTATGCCACACTTGCCCCAAGGGGCTCGTTGTTCAATTCTCAGGACACTGTGCACTACTTTACAGATTTGTCAATATTTGAGTGCAGGGAAGTTGATAAATTTGTAATGAACCTTATTTAACAAACATCTCCAGAATTACGGACATTTATGGAATTTTGAAAACATCTGAAACATAACTTCAAAGATAAATTTACAGCTATTTTGTAAATCATTGAATGTCTTAGCTGAAGATATTTAATTGTCTGGAGAGAGAAAATTGCATGTACTCTGCTTTCCGCTTTTCATTCTACATATCTAAGTAAGTAAAAATTCTTTCCTCATATGAAAAATTGCTCGAGTCCGCAAAGAACAACTGAATACTCAGAAAAGTCTCAAAGTCACAAATTATACCCCTGATTTTGTGATATGAAAACAGAGTACTGGAAGTACTAGGTGCACATTAAATTTTTTATTTATCTTTTTGTTTAACTGTATTGAAGGGAAATATAAAGGGTGTTTTTTTAGAGGTATAGAACTTTAAATAAAACAACGATGACATGAATTCGATTGACATGAATTTTTTTTATGCAAAAGATAATCTTGTGGCGTTACATTTTAAATATGATTTCTGGCATAGGACTGCCACGGCTGACTCGGATGTAGTCCAATCTGGACGTCCAATTTTCGACGACTTTTTCCAACATTTGTGGCCGTATATCGGCAATAACACGGCGAATGTTGTCTTCCAAATAGTCAAGCGTTTGTGGCTTATCCGCAAAGGCCAATGACTTAACATAGCCCCACAGAAAATAGTCTAGCGGTGTTAAATCACAAAATCTTGGAGGCCAATTCACAGGTCCAAAATGTGAAATTAGGCGGTCACCAAACGTGTCTTTCAATAAATCGATTGTGGCACGAGCTGTGTGATATGTTGCGCCGTCTTGTTGGAACCACAGCTCCTGGACATCATGATTGTTCAATTCAGGAATGAAAAAGTTAGTAATCATGGCTCTATACCGATCACCATTGACTGTAACGTTGTGGCCTTCATCGTTTTTGAAGAAGGATTCCACCAGCCCATAAAGCGCACCAAACAGTCAGTTTTTCTGGATGTAACGGTGTTTCGACATACACTTGTGGATTAGCAAATGCGGCAGTTTTGTTTGTTGACGTAGCCATTCAACCAGAAGTGCGCTTCATCGCTAAATAAAATTCGCTTATGAAAATCGGGAACAACGGCAATCTCGTTTTGGGCCCATTCGACGAATCTACGCCTTGCTTGATGATCGTTTTGATGAATTGCCAAACCAAACTAAAAATAAATCACTTGACAGCTGTTAAATCGGTCGCCATCTTGGAAAGTAATGCCAACTTAAACTTCTATACATGGAAAAAAAAACACTCTTTACATGTAAAATTTTTATTTTTGTTGAATAGTTTTATTTTATGCTGTTTATTTTTATGTTAAGAAATGTCTTTAAATGACGCAAAATTAATATGCGATAAAGCTGTAGATCTATATTAATTGATCTCTTCTCTCCAACTCTGCATGCATTACCGCGGGAATCGAATTGTGTCAAAAGTGCCCTACAGTGTGGCCCGCTGAATCATATTGGTAGACTGGTTTGGCACACTACAGCCAAAAGGTTGTCGGTAACTGTTCTGCTCTATCGTAAATAGGACGTTTTTTACACAAACATTAAGCAATATGCAAACAGCTGGGTGTCTGAAATACAGAAATTCATCATAAATGGAGTCTAAGGTATGGCCTGATTGTCATGAGAGGACAGATGATATGTTTCTGATGTTGCCAACTTTCAGACTGTAGGTCAGCGTTTCTCAAACTGTGGGGCGCGCCCCTCTTGAGGGGTGGGTCAACTCTACGAGGGGAGCGCGAGTATATTGAAAAGTCGAAAACAAAAGATTTTTTTTTTAAAAAGAATTATTAATTTGCTGAAAGTAAACAAACAAAGTACATTCTGACATAATAAAAAATAAAATGCACATTTACGCTAATATATTACAATTATAAATGCATCAGTGCTACACAATGGATTTGGCGATTAATTTAACAATACTAAGTTAAGAACAAGTGTAACAATTACTAGTGGCCCCATGGGATTGTCATATATAAAATTATACAAAAAATAGCACTTATCTTGACAATTTGTATGATTTATAATTAATTCTTTAACTGCGAATTAAAATTTACGCGATTAGCTTCTCAATGCCAACGTAGGCGTGCGTATGTAATGTATTGGGGGGGGGATGGAATAAAGAAGCACATAATCTGAAATAAGTATATCCTTCGTAAACATTGTGAAGGTCCTTTTATTGCATTCCAAAGCCTTCGGAATAATTTTACAGATAGCAGTGCACAAAAAAGATCGCACTTCGGAAAGACGTATATATACGTCCAGGGAAATTAACGCTTTGACTGAGTGAAACGTTTATATACGCCGGTGGCACTTAAGAGGTCAAGGCCGTATCGTAGTTTTAGCATAAAAGTATAGTATTATTGAATTACATACATTATTATTGTATGAGGGGGGCGCGATGAAAATTATAATTAAATATTGGATCACGAATAGTGAAACTTTGAAAAACACTGCTGTAGGCAGATTGTTTATGAAGACGAGTGCGGTTGGTGGCCCTCCGTCGTCGTTAACAACCTCACAGTGAATTTGCGGATGTGTATTCTGGGGATTCTGAAGAATTTCTCTGGTTAACATTTTTTTCAACGACAAAGACACCCAGAACGACTAACATACGCTGGCTCTAATCCCAAGCGACGGACTTGTGCGATATATGAGTACAAGAATTGATTCCACTATAGAATAAGTGTCACAATTTAAGTGGTTTTCACAGTGAAAATTTGCTGAGAAATTGTTGTTTCTAGGATATTATGTTTTGTTTCTATGTATGGGATGCGAGAAATTAACTTTCTAAATGCGCTTCTCTTATTAATACTCTTTTGTTTGTTGGGAACGCAGTCCCCATCGTTAAACCGGAATAAACGGTAAATTTAATCTGAATTTAACTATGGAAGATTTTTTTATTTACTTGTTTTTACAGTCCAAAGATGAGTGTAAACTAATTTTAAATTCAATGGGGACCTTATAAGGTTTGCCATTACTTTAAGGAACAAATCAATTAATTTATTAATCGATTAAATCGTCTCTTAGTAATCAAATAAAGAATATCAATTTCAAAATATTCTGTTTCATTAAAACTTCCATTAAAATAAAGTCACTGATATTTTATTAAGCATCTAATTGAAAAGGGAACATGTCTTTAGAAGATATGTTTAATTAGTAAGATTGAATTTAATTAAACAACTAGAACAAACTTAAATTAGAGTTCGAGAAAGCGGCCATAGAAATTTATTAAGAGAACTAAGCTTTTAGGTAGAAAAGTTCGGAATAATTAAAATAAATTAGTATCAATCTGAGAATCTTTATTTTAGAGTTAGTATCGATTTGTGAATACTGTATATATTTGTCGTTACATCTTTCATATTATACAACCTCTGACAATAAAGTTCGGTGAATAGTCCCGTAACATTAACGTAGATGAAATATTAATGAAAGTTACCTTACTGTCCTTCGAAATAGTCACTTCCCATAACTATGCACTCGTCGGTAATAACATCGTTGAATAACACGCCTGTCTCATTCCTAAATTCTGTGTAACGATTTGTCACACGGATTCACGGTTAATCTGCAGTTCACCCACTATCATGCGCACAGTTAATTGACGATCTTTTGTGATTAATTGTCATATTTTCTCAATGTTTTCGTCACTGACGGAGGTGGCCAGTCTTCCGCCGCGGGGATTGTCAGATTTTTTCCTTGCATTTCGAAAACGAGTGAACCATTCGTACACAGACTTCATGGACAGTTCTTGATCTTCATAAACATGCACCAGCATCGCATAAGTTTCTTATGGTGTCTTGCCAAGCTTAAAACAAAACTTTAAGTTGATGTTTTGTTTGTTCTTTTTCCTGTTCTCAGTTAAGAATCAACGTACTAAACGAGCACTTTGTAAAACAAGTCTTACAAGGAATACAAATGAGTCAATCTGCAGTTCACCCACTATCATGCGCACAGTTAATTGACGATCTTTTGTGATTAATTGTCTTATTTTCTCAATGTTTTCGTCACTGACGGAGGTGGCCAGTCTTCCGCCGCGGGGATTGTCAGATTTTTTCCTTGCATTTCGAAAACGAGTGAACCATTCGTACACAGACTTCATGGACAGTTCTTGATCTTCATAAACACGCACCAGCATCGCATAAGTTTCTTATGGTGTCTTGCCAAGCTTAAAACAAAACTTTAAGTTGATGTTTTGTTTGTTCTTTTTCCTGTTCTCAGTTAAGAATCAACGTACTAAACGAGCATTTTGTAAAACAAGTCTTACAAGGAATACAAATGAGTCAATCTGCAGTTCACCCACTATCATGCGCACAGTTAATTGACGATCTTTTGTGATTAATTGTCATATTTTCTCAATGTTTTCGTCACTGACGGAGGTGGCCAGTCTTCCGCCGCGGGGATTGTCAGATTTTTTCCTTGCATTTCGAAAACGAGTGAACCATTCGTACACAGACTTCATGGACAGTTCTTGATCTTCATAAACACGCACCAGCATCGCATAAGTTTCTTATGGTGTCTTGCCAAGCTTAAAACAAAACTTTAAGTTGATGTTTTGTTTGTTCTTTTTCCTGTTCTCAGTTAAGAATCAACGTACTAAACGAGCACTTTGTAAAACAAGTCATACAAGGAATACAAATGAGTCTCAACTGAGCAACGGTGGAGACAGATGGACAACACCTGCCACTATGCATGTGCAGTGTGTTGTTTCGTCAGTGTTTCCAGATCGGCCGTTCTGTCTTCATTCACCGAACTGTATTGTCAGAGGCTGTATAAAGCCTCCAGTTGACTTATCTTATTACATTCGTTCTAAAAACAAAATGTGTTTGTATTTTTCTGGAGCTTATTTTAATTAAATCAACACGTAAACTGCGTCATAAGGAATACTTTATATGAAATAAATATATATAGCAAAATATAAAAGCACTGTAATTATTAAATAACCGTACTATATCCTTATCTATGTAGACCAAATTTTAAGACTTGAAAAAATTGTGCTAGAAATTTAAAGAACTAAATCGTTTTAGTTTTTATGCATTATTAAAAATTTTTGTAAGTTTTCTGTCAACACTCTTGACATATATATCTTTCTTTACTATTTTTTCCCCTTTTCTATTACTTTTAGCAAAATTAAAAGTAAATGGTAAAAATGCAATTTTTTTTCAAGCCTCCGAAAATATGGAAGTATGCAAGTTTTGTCACTAACATCGAAAATGACGTTGAATGAAAATGAGATATTAGCGTATTTACTGAAAAAAAATAAAAATAAATGATGCTCTAGGTTTGTGTGCTTTTTATCGATGGAGGCGAGGTTTGAATGGAATAATTTAATCGGATCACAGAAATTTCGAGAATTATTAGTCACTTATAAGAGGGCTAAACACAAATAATTGTGAAATCTGTTAACTGAATTTAATAGTATTTAGTAGGTATGGTTTTTTAATGAAATAATTGTATAACACGAAATAAATAAGATAAATTACAAATATGAGAATCTAGCCAAATTGTACTGTTACCTGTATGGTTCTCAAAGCTACGACTAACAACAAGCGTAAATATAGCCCTTCTCTGCGTTGAATTTCGTGGGCCTTGATCTGATGTTACTGTCGATCAACAAGTGGTATGAATTTCGTGGGCCTTGATCTGATGTTACTGTCGATCAAGTGGTATAAGTAACAACCACCACCAAAACCACAACAAATATGAGTTCAATTTCTCAGAATAATTTTTCTTTTTTTACATTATTAGTTTTGCTATTTTACCGTGACAAATGTCAAATATATACATAACACATCAATATTTTGTTAATTATTAACATTGAAAAAAAAAGGATTTTCAACAAAATAAAGTTTTTTTTATATCATCAATCTGATAGTTTAATTTGTTAATATACAATTTTTTTTTAAAAAAATGCATATAAACATTTTCAGGAGAGAAATAGTATTAAAAAGATAAATAAAGAAATAATTTAACACGTTAAAAAAGCTTAAGAAAGAATTTTAAGAGTTACGGAAAGTAATCTTAAAAAGGTTGTATTCGACAAAACATAAAGAAAAGAAATTATGAATCGTATTTTTATACATAAAAGTTTTATTTCCATACTTCTAAAATTTTGTTAAACAGAAGTGTTTTATTTTCATAGCGGAGCTTTTGATAGAGTTTACACAATGAATTGTAAAAATGCCGAAGTAGAGGTAACAACCGATTCATAGTTCACAAATGTGATAGTTTCCTCATTTTTCATCGTCTGTTCAAATAAACCGCTACTGAATAGAGTACATGCTTTATTAATGCGCAATAAAGTGCTTTTCACATGATAAATATTTATAAAGTACTTTACGGGTGATTTATAAGCAAGAACAATAACCCTTAAACATTTCCGTGTGATTTTTCTTCTAAGAAAATAATTTTTGACTTTATGCACAACAGGTGGATCACATCAAAATTCTAAAGCCTTATACTTAGTCATGGGAAAGTTATTTTTACACATTTTTCTTTTTTAAGGGATGAAGTTACAATGATTCACTAATTTATGATTTCGTGTTTTGAATAGCATCAAATGCATTTTTTAAAAATATTTTGAGAAGGTTAAAATATAAACTTTAATTAAAATTTAATTTTTAGCTTTATATTTTTGAAAAATGACGCTTAAGAAGACGTAGTACAATTCATAAAAATCTTTATGTAATGGTTTCGACAAAGGTTTTCGTTGCCTTTTATGACTATGTATTCTTTAAAGCAGTTTTTGTGTCAAACCACTACAAAAAGCTAACCATGTGATCTTTTAAAGAAAAATTCAACAATTCATAAAGTGATATTAAAATGCTACTCCTTCTACAATAGTTGACGCACATACATAGGATTTACAAGTATGTCAAAGTATGTTTTACAAAAGTTGGAATGGGTTTTGTGATAACGTGATTGATATTCGTAAAATACACTTTTTTATGAAGGCTTGTTGAAAATTCCTTGAAAAATGTATAAATACTAAGTTCAAATTTTTAAAAAAAATAAGTATTGCTTTGTTTCAGAAATGCATTCTGACTTTCATAGCACGAATTAATAGCAATAGTTAAAAAAAATTCAAATTATTTGGTACAGTAGAAAAAAGGCCTTGGCATTTGAAATGAAGAAAAGCTGATGATTTTTTTCTTACTGAGAAAAATTAGTTAATAGTTTTTATTTGCTATAAGGATGTGAATAAAACAAACATTAAAATCATTATAACTTTGGGCTTTTGGTTACTTTTAAAATTTATAAGATTATAGAAAAATATTTTAAAAATAATGGTACTTACATACTATCATCACTGAAGCAAAATTTGCTCCATGCGAATTGCATTTTGATATCAAAACAACAAAGATTCTTATGTGTTTTATTTGAAGAAAAGTGATTCTCTTGGTGTAGTTTTCGCTGCAGTGACGCTAATCATAAGTACCAAAATAATTTATTCTAAAAACGTTTAAGTCGATATTTGACCGATTTTCGATAATTGAATCGTACTGTGTTCTCTTAAAATATCATTTAAAGAAGAATGAAAAGGCAGTAAGTAAATAAACTATAAAATGGCTTATAAACAGATAACATGGTAGTAGTATCAATAATAAATGAATTATTGTTTCAATCCTAAGCCCCGTCATGTAACACAAAAGAATCCTGCTTTTCGCTACACCTTTCATTTGACTTGTAGCCAATATCCCAATATTTCAATTCATATTCTCCATGAGGCTCAGATTTAATATTTGGGCAGGGGGCGAATATATCGAACCATCTCAAATGTTTTAAATTTTTGTGCATGTTTAACCATTGTCGTGATGAAACGTCCATTGTTTTTTAGCCTTCCATTCACTCACAAGTTAACGCTACATTCGATAGAGATTTATTGGTGAATATTTTTAAAAATAGGAAATTAAAATAATTTTTTCGGTATGTTCTCTTTTTTTTAAAATATTAACGTATACATGAAATTTATAACTTAGGTAAATTTTTCCATTGCACACACACACACACATACGCAGTTTCAAATATATCAACGCTTTTATTTTGTTTATTCTTCTTTTTCGATTATTTTTCGAGAAAACTGAAGTGGTTAGGGTTGAATCATGTTTCGAAATGTAGCGATAAAAATGAGGATGATTATTACCTATATAATTACTTACTATTTGTTTGATCCAGGAATGTTGGAAGATTAAATAACAGATTGCTTACAAACTAAGAAATTTCTTGCCAACTGATACAAACGTGTGAGCTGAGAGAGAATCTCTCTATACTGAAATCTATTTTTTATTTCGTAGCTTTAAGTAAATGAAGTTTTTTGTTTCTATTTGGTGTTCAGTTTCTTAAAATTTCTTTTTTTTTTTATTGAATTTACGACAAAATCGATCTGAAACCATTTTAAAGGGTTGCAAAATTTAATTTTATGTCATTTTCTTAAAATTATTTAAAACAAAATAAATAAAAGAATACATTACATAATTAGCACTTTTATCTTATAAATCAGACGAAATCTTGAGTTTTATATTTTGTATTCAGATAATTAAGACTTCTTTAGAAATTCTATTTAATTTCTTTTAATTAATTGCAAAAATAAAATAGTTATTTATATAAAAGGTCTCAAATACATTCTAAGCTTTCGTAAGACAAATTTTGTTTCAATAATTGCCACGCTTTCATTTTTATGTGAATAACTATGTAAAAATATAGAAATAAGTATATACATAGCTATTAATTATCTTTCAATTTTTATTATTAATATATTCAATACTACTTATTATATATTGACATATGTAATTAATTATAAGTAATTTCATTCATTTGAAAAAATAGTAAGCCTAAAAAAGTGTCACACATTAGAAAAAGCATAAGTTTAAAGAGAAAAACACCAGTGTCATCTTCATATGACATTTTTTCTCAAAATTCAATGTTTGATCGTTGGAAAATCTTTGTATAGATCGTCATCGATCTCAATATTAAAAATTAATTTTGTTGCTGTACCTTCTGTTCTTGTCGTTTAAAGCAAAGATCTCGTTTGTTAGTGAGGTTCCTCGGGGGATCTGAACGCAACATGGGTGGAGAAACCATCAAATCAAACTCGAAATGATTACAAGCAAGATATTGTAAAAATCTGCTTTTGTTGAGTGTTTTACACTAGAAATGAGAACGCAATGCGCAGACAAGATAAGCTAAAGGGTAAGAATCAATTGGTACTTATCTGAATGAGATGCAACCCCTCACAGTAGGCAAAATGATTACTATAGTATGATTCTGTTGCAATATCGTCTACAAGCATATACCATTATCTATAATCATCTACTGTCGTCTTCTTTGTTGACTGTTTGTACGTTATTCGGTAGTGGAGTTCTTTTGTAGAGCGTCATTGTCCTAGCTCAAAGTGCCAATTTAACTGGACGAAAGAAAACCAGAGCTAAAAATGGTAGACCTCGTGGATAATCCTTTGTTACGAATTTTCCTTTTTTCAGTAATTATTGTGTGACTTATTTATTTAAAACACTAGTGAATTTTTAGGGATATAATATTTTTTTTTCATTTTTTAAAATCACTCTCTTAAACTCATTGAATAATGTAAATGGAAAGCATTAACAATCTGTAATAGAGGAGTTTTCTCTAGCAAATTTAAATATTACATATTTCATTTGTTATGAAAGACGACAATTACTATATCTCAAAGTATTCTGTTTAAAATTTATATTTATTCATTCAGTACAACTTACGCTATTATTCATTTTTCATTGTTACACTTCTATTGTTTTTAAAAAATCACTAATTGCTTTTCATTACTGCGATAAAAATTTCTAGTTAGGCCATGAACAAAAATATTTTATAAATTTAGAAGTTTCAAGCAGCTTTTTTCAAGGTTTTCCTGACTCATACCAGAAACAAGCTCTCATACATGACGATTTTAACTGGTAAATATACTTGGATATTCTCATAACAATACATTTTCCTTCCCGTTAACTATGACTGATTTAAGTAACCAAAACTAATAGAATATAAGAAAACAGAATAAACGTTGTGCATTACAAAATTATTTTTAGGTTATTCAAGAGTTTCATTCATGAATATTAGGCCATTAATTACATGAATACATTAATAAAGAACGCAAAGAAATTGCTACACAAAGATAAATGCATTATTTAAAAGTGTTGATAAGTGGAAATACTGTTACATAAAGATGTATTATAAGTGTATATATAAGTAACTATGCATGTGTAAAATATTATTTACACATCGCGACAGCGAAAATTTAATATTTTTAAGAAATGGTCCGAAAAAGATGTAAATCACACACAGGACAAGCCCAGTTTTATCGACTTATAGAAATAACCTGGAATAAGTAGCTTCGGAGAGTAAGTAAATGATAGAAATGGTCCATATTCGGAGAATGCGATGTAAAGGTTCTTCCTTCCAGGAGGTTCTTAATTAGTCGTGGTTAGCAGTTACTGGAGCTGTTTATTGCTACAGGAAATGTGTTAAAGCTACAATGTAAGGTCACCATGAACGGAGTCAGTTTCAGCAGACAGAGAGACAATCCACGAGAGATTACGTTATCGGATTCAGAAGGGCAGAATAGTTCATCCGTCCTATCGCAGTAGATAGCCAAATACATCTATCTACTATGCACCGGCAGGGCGATGATAGTTGAAAGAAGATGCACCAAGTGTTCGAAGTGTTACAGGGTCGCCAGAAGGATATTGGCACGCATGAATAGATATACTCATCATTGGAAAGCGTTGAAGGGCCCTTCTGTTAACTTCCATCTAGTTGCTACAGCACGTAGAGAACTTCCTTGATATTACCATATCGACCACTGATTGTTCGTTATGGGCTTACACACATGATGTCCATTAATAAAACTGCCTTTGACTCAATCAACACTTCCATTTGTAATAGTGTTCAGATTGACCCATGTGGAGAGAACGCGACAAATGCTTGCGTTCTCTTGCAAGTCACGCTTCTGTTTCAGCAAAGATACTCGCTACATATGACTTTGACGTTGGTATGGCAACAAGCCCAATCTGACTGAACTGTAGAACGTTACACCATGTGACAATATAACGTGTCATCATCACCATCCCCACTGGTCTGTTTTGGTCACACTATAATAGCTCATCGATGTATATAATATTTATATATAAGACGGGATACAGCCATTAGTAATACATTTCTTTCAGGCCATATTGAATGACATTTATTATCCGAATGACGTCCAACCACAGACGGTCTTAATCAACCTACAAACAAACCCTACAATATACACATATGCTTTTAAGGTCATTGGTGAACCCTGTTAATTACTTAACGAGTACTCTTGGGATGTGAATGATCGTCATTTACGTGCGTCACGTGTTTGGATTCTGTGAAATGTTAAGAGCATCAGTGAGACGTTCATCTCTCTGGCAAAGTATTGCTTCCCCCTGTAGACTTACAACCTGTAGATCATCTTTATAGTCATTCACTATATGAATAAAAACATTATTTATTGCTTATGATTGCATCTCTCTGTTTATCGATTTTCATCCTTTCCTACTCCTTTTTCATGGAGTCGTATTTTCATTGTCACGCACTTTATGAGCAGTCTATATGAATGAACTTTAATATTGAGTAAAATAACCGATGGGTGTAAATTCTGTGGAAAACAATTACAAAATTTTGTTAAAATTTCTGATAACGTACAAAATTATTAACACATATTTATTTTTCTTAAATATGTTTTGGTCTACATTAGAAGGGAAAGTAATTTGTGAAAAATCCTTAAGAGCTAAGTTTCTTAAGAGTTTATCCTTAAATTCCTAAGTAATAATGTTAGAATATGAATATTAGAAGAATTTTGAGCGTTTTTGTGCAAATAGTATGAAATATATTTGGTCAAGAAAAAAAGTCTGCTCGTATTAGTAGCAACTTTTGAATAAATAAAGGGTGTTTTTTGAGAGGTATAGAACTTTAAATTGCAATAAAACAACGATGTATTATTCGATTGACATGATTTTTTTTATTCGAAAGATAATCTTGTGGCATTACATTTTAAATATGATTTCTGGCATAGGACTGCCACGGCTGGCTCGGATGTAGTCCAATCTGGACGTCCAATTTTCGATGACTTTTTCCATTTGTGGCCGTATATCGGCAATAACACGGCGAATATTGTCTTCCAAATGGTCAAGCGTTTGTGGCTTATCCGCAAACGCTTTTATTAACGCCAATGATTTTACATAGCCCCCCAAAAATAGTGTAGCGGTGTTAAATCACAAGATCTTGGAGGCCAATTCACAGGTCCAAAACGTGAAATTAGGCGGTCACCAAACGTGTCTTTCAATAAATCGATTGTGGCACGAGCTGTGTGACATGTTGCGCCGTCTTGTTGGAACCACAGCTCATGAACATCATGATTGTTCAATTCAGGAATGAAAAAGTTAGTAATCATGGCTCTATACCGATCACCATTGACTGTAACGTTGTGGCCTTTATCATTTTTGAAGAAGGATTCCACCAGCCCTTAAAGTGCACCAAACAGTCAGTTTTTCTGGATGTACCGGTGTTTCGACATACACTTGTGGATTAGCTTCACTCCAAATGCGGCAGTTTTGTTTGTTGACGTAGTCATTCAACCAGAAGTGCGCTTCATCGCTAAACAAAATTCGGTTATGAAAATTGACCATTATTTTCGAAATAAAATTGCACAATTTGAAAGCGTTGTTCAGGCGTGAGTCTATTCATGAGGAATTGCCAAACCAAACTGAGAATAAATCACTTGACAGCTGTTAAATTGGTCGCCATCTTGGAAAGTAATGCCAACTTAAACTTCTGTACCTGGAAAAAAAACACTCTGTACAAAGACGTATATCCTTTAAAATAAGTAAAAACAATTATTTGAGAAGCATTTTATGAGTCTCTAATTCTTTTAGAAACATGCTAAAAGAAAAAAATCATATTCTTATAAAGTAAGATCATGAAATTATATTTTTAATTTTTAAACTAAAATGCTTGGTTGCAAATTCTTGAATAATCTTAATATTCTCACATTTAAAATTTTCCTAATTTGGATAAGCCTGATCTAAAAGTTTTTATGGTATAAAATATAACGTATAAATTAGCAAACAACAATTTTTAAAATTAATTGTTGTACTACGAAAGCAATGAATGCTAAAATCCATAAATATAGAACAGATTAGTGGAAATTATATTGTGTGTAATTTTTGCTAATCATTTCCCCCCAAATTATTTTTTTTGTATTACATACCACTTTAACTAAGTGTTTTTAATCAATTTAAGTTAAATTAATCCCTTTAATACAGCAGAAGCCTTTTCGGAAAAGTTTATACATCTTTTTGAAATGTTTAATTTCAAAGCATAAACATTTTTTTTGGTATAATCTTCTCTTTCATTGGTTTGTTTAGCACAGATAAATTAAAATGGTACTTACGAGTTATACCGTCGATCAATTTAACCAAATCAAAAGACGTTGCCAAGTGTCGCGATATATAGCCAATACTGGAAATCATTCCCGCACACATTCGAACACAGTAAAATAATGATGATATTGTTTAGGGGTATTTTTTGAATTGGTAATGTCTTTTTTTTCTTTTGGTGATATTGGTCTATGGAATAACATGTAAGTAATATTTAAGTTCACCTAACCTCTGACACAAGGGTTCTTAACCTTATTATGCATCGCGACACATCTGACAAACAGGAAATCGCTATAGGGCGTAGTTAAAAAAAGTATAACTATTCCTAATATTTTTTTTATTTTATTGCAATCATAAGCATCATAAACAATACCTTACACTAAAAAGGTAACAAAAAACTCAAATTAGTTGCATTTCATGCGATTTTTGGCATTGCATATTGTCACGGAGTTCGAAAGAAGTACACAGTTCAATTAAACAAACAATTAGATTTATTCTAACGCTTGGAGCTCGATACAACACTGGACTGAGAACATCCCCAACTGGCGATGAACTCTGCTTTTATACACTTCGGAATATTCGAGAAATAACCAGTATGCACTCTAAAGAATGATCTGGATTCATCTAGAACCTAGAGAAACAATACATTAAAAACGGAAACAAAATTCCAGTCTTTGGATAAATCTGCCGGGGCCGGGATTCGAACCCGAGACCTGAGGAAGTTCAGTCCAACGCTCTGCCAACTCGGCTATCGGGACTTGAAGCAAATTATGCGTGTGGCATTGCTCCCCTCGAAAAAGAAGACAGCGCCCCGCTGTCATTTTGTTCAAGGGTCTTTATTCTGGAACGAGTGATGGGTCCTTTGTATGATTCTTTGGGAGGAATATCCTCGGTTTCGATTTGCTCGGCGGGATCATGGTACGGTTTCATACGCAGTACATGGACAACTTCTCTTAATTTTCTTTTTCGTGAAGCAGGATCAAAATCTTGTACTTCGTAAGTCACGGCTGATAAACGGCGTAGCACCTGATACGGTCCGAAATACCTTCTTAAGAGTTTTTCGGAGAGACCGACTTTTTCTCACTGGAGTATAAACCCATACGAGATCTCCGGGAGCGTAGGATACCATTTGGTGTTTGGAATCGTAACGTCGACGATCTTTGTCTTGAGCTCTCAGAGTGTGCACTCGGGCTAGCTGTCGTGATTCTTCGGCTCTGGCTGCTATCTTGGTGATGTTATTGTCATCAAAATCGTTAGGACAGAATGGTAGCATTGTATCTAGTGTCGTTTCCGCTTCACGACCATGAAGTAAATAGAACGGCGTAAAACCTGTGGTCTCTTGTTTAGCGGTATTATAAGCGAAGGTTACAAATGGTAGAATTTCATCCCAATTTTTCTGCTCTACATCCACATACATTGACAACATGTCGGCCAAGGTCTTATTGAAGCGCTCCGTCAGTCCATTTGTTTGGGGATGATACGCCGTTGTGAAACGATGATCAATGTTACACAAGTCGACGAGAGAGGAAACAAGTCTGGATCGAAAGACGGCTCCACGATCTGTGATAATTACTCGAGGAGCTCCATGCCTGAGGACAATTTCTTCAAGTAAGAACTTCGCTATTTCGTCGACTTCGGCTGTCGGCAAGGCTTTTGTTATTGCATATCGTGTTGAGTAATCCCGTGCAGACTATTATCCATTTGTTTCCATGAGCAGACTTTGGAAATCTCCCAAGGAGATCAATTCCAATGCGATGGAAAGGAGCTATAGCTGGAGGGATGGGAACTAAACGTCCAGGTGGTCGTTGAGGAACGGACTTTCTCCTTTGGCACTCCCGACAATGCATGACATACCGAACGACATTTCGGTACATTCCCGGCCAGTAAAATCTCTTGCGTATCCTGTCATAAGTTTTCGCGAAACCAAGGTGTCCTGCGGTGGGGGCGTCATGAAAGTGCCTTAGTATGTCTGCTCGTAGATGTTTAGGAATGACTGGCAACCACAACTTTCCATCTGGATCAAAATTCTTCCTGCAAAGGATACCGTCGATAAATCTGAATTCTTCGTTTTTGGATGAGTTGCTCAAAAGTTTTAATTTCGCAAGGTCTTGATCCTTTTTCTGTTCCATCGCAAGGTTCATACTCGTCGTGACTGCTAAAAATTTGTCTGATGTTTCCGTTTCCTCTTCCACTGGATTTCTCGAAAGAGCGTCGGCGTCACTATGCTTCTTACCGGTTTTATATTTTACGTCAAAATCATGCTCTTGAAGTCGGAGGGCCCATCTGGCAAGCCTTCCTGAAGGATCCTTTAAATTCATGAGCCAGCACAAGGAATGATGGTCAGTTACAACAGTAAAGTGTTTTCCGAATATGTACGGCCGAAATTTGTTGGTAGCCCATACGATGGCAAGACATTCCCTTTCTGTGGTGGAATAATTCTTTTCGGCTTTTGTCAGAGTTCTAGAAGCGTATGCTATAACTTTTCGACATTATTCTGAATTTGTACTAGGACAGCTCCGATACCGTACCCGCTTGCATCAGTATGGATTTCTGTAGAAGCTCTTTCGTCGTACATCCCCAATACTGGATCCGAAGTAAGTGCTTTCTTAAGACTGTTAAATGCTTCCACCTCTTCAGGACCCCAATGAAACTCCACGCCACTTTTCAGCAACGACTGCAAAGGTTCGGCGAGATAACAGAAACCTTTAATAAATCTTCTAAAGTATGAACAAAGGCCAAGAAAACTTCGTATGTCATGTATATTCTTTGGAGTGGGAAAATTTCTTACGGCTTTTATTTTGTCGGGATCGGGACGAACGCCATTACTAGATACAAGATGGCCCAGAATCTTTACTTCTTGGGCAGCAAAAAGCCACTTCTTTGAATTTAATTTAAGACCAGCTTCCTGAAGACATTTTAGAACAAGTCTTAATCGTATAAGATGGTCTTCAAAAGTTTCTGAGAACACTATTATGTCATCTAGGTAACAAAGACACATAGTCCATTTAAAATGGCGTAGCAAATTGTCCATCATTCTCTCGAAGGTCGCAGGTGCATTACAGAGACCAAACGGCATGACTTTAAACTCGTATAAGCCTTCGGGGGTAATAAATGCCGTCTTTTCACGATCCGCTTCGTCTATTTCTATTTGCCAATAACCAGATCGGAGATCCATGGAAGAAAAGAACATGGCACCTTTCAGACAGTCGAGCGTATCGTCAATACGAGGCAGAGGATAAACGTCTTTTTCGTGACGCTATTCAGCTTGCGATAATCGACGCAAAAACGCCAACTACCGTCTTTTTTCTTACGAGCACAATGGGTGATGACCAAGGACTTTCAGAGGGTTGGACGATACCTTCATCAAGCATTTTCTGAACCTCTTCATGAATGATGCGTCTTTCAGTCGGCGAGACTCTGTAGGCTCGTTGGTTGATTGGAGCATGATCACCAGTAAAAATCCTGTGTTTCACATTCGTCTTTGCGGCTGTCGACTTGTCGGTCTTCGTGAAAAGCCCAGAAAATTTCCGGAGTAGTTCGGATAGCTTGTTTCTCTGTTCGTCACTTAACTCGGGTGACATCATTAACGAACAATTCATCTGTGACTCCGAAGTTTCTTGCTGGTCATCCAAGCAACCCGATGTGTCGGAAATAACACATAGATGCCCTTCATTTAGTGGTTCAGCTTGGCCTATGCACATTCCTCTAGGGATGATTTGGTTTCGGAACTGCAGGTTGGTAACCCAGACATCACTTTTTCCGTTACGATATGTGGATACCATGGACGGTGTAGCAATATTTTTCTCGAAGAGCAAATGTTTGCTGCCGTCTAGAACTACATTTATGTCTCCTCGGGTTTGATATCCTGATACTGTTATTCTAGTTAAAGAATGCGGCTTAAGTGTATAGTCCCTGGTGGCATACAAATTCCAGGCGTCAGGCGCTGTGGAGTCTCGACAGATGTCTTCTAGAACAAGTTCATTTTGTCCACAGTCTATAACGGCTTGAGACGCCTCTAAAAAGTCCCATCCTAGGATGACGTCATGGCTACAATGTGATAAAACAATAAATTCAAAAGGCAGTTCTCGATTGTTTATACGGACACGTAAAACACATTTCCCTATCGGCCGAACAAAATTTCCATCCGCAACTTTCAGCATAACGCTCTTGGCATCAGCAAACAGAACTTTCTTTAAAAATCGGCGATACTTATCGGATATGACAGAAAACGATGCCCCAGAATCTACTAGAGCACGTATCGGCTTCTTATCTATTATTACGTCTAGTTGGTTACCAGTCATCTTGGCGGTCGACGGAGGATTTCAGTACACGCGGCCTCACCTCCTTGGAAGGTCGCTCTCCTTAGTTTTCCTCGCTCCTACGGCCTGGCGACTGACTGGATCGGCGATATGGCGACGGGGACCTGTAACGACGTATTGGGGATCGGCCTCTCGTGGGACTTGGCGTAAAACGGCGAGAAGAGTTTGGTCGGCGTATTTCTTCTTCAGTGCCAACGTCGTCGAAGTTCCGTCGGCGGTTTCGAGAGTTGTCAAAGACAGCCTTTCTCTCTCGGCAGTAGCGCATTACATGTCCAGGACGTCCGCAGTGGAAACAAACAGGTCTGTTGTCAGCCGTTCTCCACACATCTGTTTTCTTGGTTCAGGTGGGAATTTCTGAACAGGAGCTCTGTATTTCCTGGTTACAGCGGCGTATGTTGGTCGTGGTCTAGTTTCTGTAGGTTTTGTTGACACTGGGGCCAAAACTCTTTCAACTTCGTCTTGAACGATCTCTTCCAAGGATTGGGGATCGGAGTCAAAGATTCTTGCGTCTGGTTAACTAGTCGATGGACTTCTTCTCGTACGATTGTGCGAATAAGAGAGACCAAATCAGTCTCATCCGTCAGGGATGCAACCGGTACGACGTTTGGAAGCCTTTCAAATCTCGGTCGACCAACTCTCTTCTGCTTCATATCTTCGATATAGTTGCACCATTTGATAAAACTTGCTGTGTCGTTGATTTCTCTCGTCAACAGGGCCTGATAAATATCCTCAGCAACACCTTTCATTAGGTGTGACACTTTTTCGTCTTCTTTCATCAGAGGATTTACCTCTTGGCAAAGTCCTAATACACTTTGTATGTAGGACTGTGTACTCTCGCCTGAACGCTGGGCTCGGCATTTTAGTTGTTCTTCTGCCCTTCTGGTATATTTTTGACGGTCACCGAAAAGTCCACTTAGTCCATTTTTAAACGCTTCCCAGGAATCTAAGGCGTCTTCGTTGTTGACATACCACTGTCTCGCAGTTCCGTCAAGAAAGAAATAAACGTTAGCCAGGCACATCATGTCATCCCACTTGTTAAAGTTGGCTACTCGATCGTACTCTTTAAGCCATTTGAGAGGGTCTTCCCCAGGCGCTCCTCGGAAGGTCGATGGGCTCCTCCATTGCTGTAACGAAGGTGTTACTACAGCGGGCTTGGCTTCTTGCTCGGTCGGCATTTTTGTCCTCTTCCTACTATTTTTAACAGTCCGAATTCGGGGGATAATCCTCTTAACCGGAGGCTCCTGCGAAGGTTGTCACTATTATCCACGTTTGACGTAATTGTACCCGGCGCCTCCACCAAACTTGTCACGGAGTTCGAAAGAAGTACACAGTTCAATTAAACAAACAATTAAATTTATTCTAACGCTTGGAGCTCGATACAACACTGGACTGAGAACATCCCCAACTGGCGATGAACTCTGCTTTTATACACTTCGGAATATTCGAGAAATAACCAGTATGCACTCTAAAGAATGATCTGGATTCATCTAGAACCTAGAGAAACAATACATTAAAAACGGAAACAAAATTCCAGTCTTTGGATAAATCTGCCGGGGCCGGGATTCGAACCCGAGACCTGAGGAAGTTCAGTCCAACGCTCTGCCAACTCGGCTATCGGGACTTGAAGCAAATTATGCGTGTGGCAATATTATCCACTAATTTTTCGATGTCAGGCATATAAGATGATATTCCCAATCATATAGTATTTTCGAGATTTCTATCGCTAAGTCGAGATCTGATTGTTGATTTTTGTGTGTTCATTGTTGAAAACAATGATTCACATAAACTAGCAGCATGGCCCGGCATTGCACGGGCTTTTTTAGGTGTAAAAGTTTTTGCCAATGGAAATTTCCTGTTCCTGCACATTGTATTTCATAATTAATTTAACAATATTAAGTTAAGAACAAGTTTAATAACTACCAGTGACCCTATGGGCTTGTCATATATAAAAAATTATATACAAAAATTAGCAATTATCAAAGTAATTTGTATGGTTTATAATTAATTTCTCAACTGCCGATCAAAAGTTATGCGATTCGCAACCCCAATACTACCGTTTTCGGCTTAGGCACACGTATGTGACGTATTATGGGGGAGGAATAAATAAGTAAATCCTTTGAAATACGTAAATCCTTCGCAAACACTGCAAAGGTCCTTTTATTCCATTCCAAAGCCTTCGGAATAATTTTATGGATTGCAGTGCTCAGAAAAGATCGTACAAATGAAAGACATAAATATACTTCCGGGCAATTAACGCTTTAGTTGAGCAAGACGTTTATATACGCCGATGGCACTTAGAGGTCAAAATGTAATATTATTGAATTCAATGCATTTTTATTGTGTGGATGGGGGAAGCGATGAAAATTGTGAATGAATATAGGGTCGCAAATACTGAAACTTTGAGTAGCACTGTATTAAGATAATTGCAAATATTACTATTGCAATGCATAATTTGAGACGCTTGAAAAATATCTATTTAAAAACTGAATGTAATGATCATTTTTTACATTTCAGTTTGGATTCTGTGCACCTTAATAAACCTTTTGAGAAGACTTTGGAATTTTTGCATGGTACAACTACTTTTTTCACATTTCTACGTTAAGAACAAAACGGCTGATTGGAATAACAAGGCAAAAGAGCCGCATTTGCAGGAGATAAACGTTTCAAAATGTTCTTCGAATCAAAATGTTTTCAACTCTTGTCATTTATCTCCCAGAGAAAATGAAGAACACGATTTTATTCCATACTTCATCAAAAACCTGGAACTCTTGAGTATAAAAGCTACTGACGATCTTGATTATACTTTAGATACATTACATAGCGTTGATGAAGTATCGTTATCAGATTCTTTTCGAGCCAGCAAACCATTTAATAGAATGAATCCAAAAGATGACTCAAGCAATTGTTATAGAACTATGACTGCAACTCAGATAAACCATCCTTTAAGATTCAACCTAAATGGTTTCGCAGGCGAATACGCTGACGATGAAATTAGTAAACATTTACAAAAATTTGCTCACTCGAGTTTGCACAACGTAAGCTTTAAAGATCCGAAGATAAAAACATCGGAAAGTTTAGAGTCTGAACTAAACATGAATGGAGAGTCTAACTCGATTGAAAGCTATTATGAAAATGTAATACAAGAAAAAAGTAAGAAAATTTTAAAAAAGGAATTTAATATTATGACAAGTAGAGCCAGTGAAATTCTTGAGGATTTTGAAATTTCCTCTATAAAATATGAAACGGAAAGTAATGTAACTTTTGAGAGTGATAAAAGAGGCAATAGTCCTTTTATCATCGGGGATGAAGTACAAAATATCTTGCCTCCAATTAATAATAGTCAAACTGAATCAATTTTCTATTTGGAGGATTTGATTAGTAAAGTAAACAAAATAGCTAGAGGTAAAAATATATTAAGCTTAGTAAACGATGAATTGGTTTTAAATGGCCAAAACTTCCTGTCATTACAAGAAAATGAAATGAACGACAAAGATTTCTTAAGTTATAATGTAGAAACAGACATAACAGCTTTGGAAAAGATTAGTTTTGATAAGTATGAAATGGATTCTATGAAAAATGAAAATGAAAATTCTACAAAATACATTTTTCAAAATCAGCTAATCACACCTAAAACAATTTCAAGTTCATTTGTAGAGGAAAATGAAATTAAACTCGAGTATAGGCATGCTAAACATATGTGGCCAATGATCATAAGGGATAAATTTGGTAGAGAATTTAAATATAACGAAGATAACTCTACAACTGAAAACAATTTAACTGTATCAGACTCAAATGAAGCATTCACAATGAAAAAATATAATCAAGACGACATTAAAAATTTGTGGTTTCCGAAAAAAGAAGAAAGCTCATTAAATTTACTATCAGATTCCTGTCAACAAATCGTAGAGCTGTCTAATAATGAAATAGCTACAATTGATAACAACTTTTTAAACAGGGATAGTTTATTTAATAGAGAGAAAATTTTGTCGCATAATTTCGAAAACCCTTTTCATTGGCTATTAGGATGCTGCTCAAAATGTGAATTGTCTCAAAATGTCAACAAACGTATTATTTATAATGCACCTCCATTAACAAACATAGTAAAAGAAAATGAAAGAAGAGGCTTTCTGAAGTGTGAAAATGGAATAGTGGAGCTTCCAGAAAAATTGCCTCGAAATAAAGTACCAAATATGCTACTTGAAACGGGTCCACAGAACAGAAAATCATCTAGCAAAGCAAGTGACAGAAAAGCACATTTTTCAGGCCATCTGACTTATAGATCGCACAAAAAAGTCTTTAAGAAATTTAATCTACGCTCGCTTTTGTTGTTTCAAATACCAACTTCAACCAGTCGAATCAGACGACTGGAGAATGCTGAAGAAAGCGACAAATCTTCGAATAGTTCGGTGAAAGATGAAAGTGGGGAGATTTCGGGAAAAAAAGACGTCGAAGACTCAACAAAAGAGATGTGTGATGATGAAAGTTCGCTGATTTCTCACAGCAATAAGTCATCGGATACTTTGTAAGTTACTTGAGAGTATTTTTTATTTAAAAAAGTTGTAGGCTTATATCGAACCATTTTATGGACATGCAATGTTTCCTTTAAAAAGAAGGAAATCTTCAGAAATCTATATTTTTTTTTTGTAAAAAAATTCAAGAATAAAACTAAAAAAATTTGATACCTCCCTTTCAATAACGTAGAAACATAAAAAAAATGTTTAAATCGAAGGCACATTTGTCTCTCATTTTCCTTTTCTTTTTAAAAATATTTTTAGAGTTAAAGAGTTCTGTACAGAATGGTATTCCGATAAATATAATTTTTCGAATAATTACGGGTCTTTAATTTTTGAAACATTTGAAAGGTTTAGTTTCTTTAACCTTTAACAACCTTTGTTTTATAGTTGTTCATTTTTTGTTTAAAAAAACATTTATTTTGAAAACATTTTATTACTAGTGTGAAATTTTTATTTTCAAATAATTATTATTTCTGTAAGAAAATTCATGTCAAGTAGTATAAATGTTTAAATCAACTTAAAAACAAATTTATTTTCAAGAAAAATATTTCACAATATTTCCGTTGTTTGAAAATTCACACATCTAAATAACTAGATTCTCTATAATTTGGTAAAAAAAGTTGTCATGACACCTCTTCCTCATGTCGTTTGAGGTGAAGATCTCACTCATTCTCAAGATTTCCGAGAGGATCCAAACACAGCATGTTTGGAGAAGTCATTGGACCAAACTTGAAATATATGACAATTAAGAAATTAAACAATTTACTTTTACTAAGTTAAGGTATCCGACTACTTGAGACAAATTGTTCTTAAAATAATGCATATATGGAGATTTTTTTTGTGGTTTTTAGATTTATTTAGTACTTTTTAAGAAAAAAAAGACCAAAATTAAGAATTGAAAAATAAATTATTATTACTCAAATGGGAAAAAATGGGTAAAAATTGACAAAATATTGCATAAACGGGGCCCGCTCTGTTCAAATAGTAAATGAACAAATTCTAAATTTTTCAATTTTGATGAATTACTTTTCTATTCCTTTTTGAAGTGACCTTCAGGATAAGAGATATTTTAATTTTTACAAAAAACTAGAGAACTTTATCTTAGTTGTAATATGAAATTACTTAAAAAAACAGTGATTATATTCACATAAAGAACTGTAAATTTTGTAATAAAACAGTGATTGATAAATCTAAAAATTGAAACACTTCTACTGTTATACAGAACATACACAAAAGATTTCAGCAAATTATTTTAAAAACTTTTTGAGCAATCGCTGTCTCCGTTTGAGTTTTTCGAAAAAAAGCACATTTCGAGTAAAACGCATTTTAAAGTTTGACATGTTATGTAAAGTTATGGCATCTGCTTTTACTAACACACCTGTAGTTTTTGTTCTAGTGAATGGAAAATAAATTCCTTGGTGTTTTTATGAAGCTGATAAGATGGCCTATAAAATAAAATCATAAAAAAATTGTCAAATTTTTAAAAAAAATCATGATTTTAGGGTAGTCGGATACCTTAAACATTAAAAATGACAACCCGATATACAAACAAGGCAAGCTAAAGGGTAAGAATCAATCTAATCGAGATGCAATCCCTCGTCTTTGATATAATTCAAAAACCTCCGTAACCTTGAATACCAAAAAATACAACAATTTGTCTGTGGCACGAATTAATCTGTCAACCTCTCGCAAATATTTGCAATATTCTATATTCCTTTTCTATCATTATCTCGACGACTCTATTTTATATATTATCCATTTGATTTTTATTTGTGTAAAGGCGTTGTTCTAGCTCAAAGTGCCAATTTGGCTGGGCGGAAGAAATCTCGAGTTAGAGAGTACAGACCTCATTGATAGTTCATTGTTACAGGGTGACAATTCCCATATGTTATACTATCTGATTTCTCTCTTTCTCGCTATTTTTAAAATTTTAAAGTTCTGGATATACGAACATTAATTTTGGAAACATGATGAAAATTATGTTTTTAAATACAGAGGAAATTTTACATTCTAAGCATTCAGATTAATTATAAATTACATTTTGAAATAGTCATGTTGTTTTTTCCGTATTTCTTTGAATTAAATAAGCATATTTATAAAACATTCAAAAAATTTCTAACAAATAATTTTTGAGAAAGCAATATTATTGGAAGTAAACTTCTGTCAATTGGTGTAAATAAAAGAAAATTACCCACCTAGCTTTCTTTTTCATAAGAACAAAAAAGACCTTTTTCTATTTCGCATCGGCGTAACAATTTAGTCTCTTGGTATAAACCTTTTCTTGCCGAAAAAAAATGACATATTTCTCTTTAATTTATTCTGTTACTCAAGTGTATGTTATGAAAAACGAAACTAGATTTTATCAGAAAAATATCCGAAGTGTACTTGGAATTATATAAGTAATTTTAGAGAATAATCTTCATAAATGGCGATATCATAACAGTGATAAGAAAAGGCATGAATTTCCTCTAAAATTTACCGGCATTTTGTATGTTCAGTCGGTTGCCCAGATATATTTACAGAGATATTTCAAATTAAAATGCCTGATTTTTATGAAAACAAACCTATCAAAACTAAAAACTGGATTTATCAAAAGAACAATTAATATAAAATTTTTTTTTCAAGTCAATTCCTACTTAGATCAACAAAGAAAAATTTATTTTAGTTACTTTTTATTAAATACTTACAATTAACATAAATATTTATATACATATGACAGAATCACAAAATTAAGTGGTAATTCATTTTTATTAATTATCATTAAATTATTTTTATTAACTATGTATTGTTATCCAAAACAATCGTGTATATAAAATATCAGTTCAACTGAATGCTTTAAAACGTGAGAAAAAACCTTTTCAAGTTTTGACACAAGTCGCCAAAAATGATGCTAACGGGGCTGTATTTGTAATTCTTTAAATAAATAGTTTTAATCAATTAATTTTTAATTAATTATAATTCAATTACTGTATTATCATCCAAAATAAAATCATGTATATAAAATTTCAGCTCAATTGAGCACTTTAAAAATGTATTTTATTAACGATTGAAAATTCCACGAAGATAAATAAATAAATATATAGAGAGTGTGAGCTATAATAGTAGGAATTGAAAAAGCCATTGAGTCTCACAAACATTTAAATGTTGCTTCAAATTCGAAGTAATCAGGTAATGCTAGGGTGAGTCGGAAAATAAGTTTCCCCTGTCGACTAGTTGACTTTCATACTAGTTGAGTATGAAAGTAAAAACTTAGAATGTGATATTAAAGCTAAAGCATAACTTTATTTTTCCACATAAGTACCAAGTACATTGAGACATTTGTCATACCATTTGATAAGCTTCAAAAAACCCTCCAGTAGAAACTCAGGGCTTTGCATACGGAAGCGTTTTACAGCTTGTTTGACTTCAGTGTTGCTTACAAAGCGCCTTTTGGCGAGATTCTTCTTTAAAGCCGGAAACAAATGAAAGTCACTTGGTGCGAGATCAGGACTGTATGGCGGATGGTGTAGGCACTCCCAGTCAAGAGTCTCAATATAGTTTTGCATTGCCATTACTAAATGTGGTCTCGTATTATCATCCAAAAACAGAACGCCAGATCAGAGAAACCCTGGCTACTTTTTCTAAATCCATCTGCTTGATCGTTGTCGATCTCTACCCAATGGTGTATCGATGTCTTACACTTTCATCTGCTGTTTCATCGATCACTCATAGCCTTTTAACGCTTCTTCCGTATACAAAGCCCTGAGTTTTCTTGGAGGGATTTTTGAAGCTTATCAAGTGGTATGACAAATGTCTCAATGTATTTGGTACTTATGTGGAAAAATAAAGTTATGTCTTATCTTTAATGTCTCATTCTAAGTTTTGACTTTCATACACAACTCTGATCACAATCGACAGGGGAAACTTATTTTCCGACTCACCCTCGTATATGAAAGTTGTAAAAACATGTGCAATAATAACAAGAGGAAAATTTGATTGATAAAAGTTTTCAATATCTTTTGTAATTTGGCTCGCTTCTTTCTGTAAATAATCAATTTCTATTTCATCTATTATAATTTTTTTTAATTTTGAGGCCATTGAAGCAAATGTTCACACAGAGAAATGTTTCGGCTTTCGAATATATTCGTAGCGTAACAAATATAGGTGTAAGTTTATAAAGTTTTATTCATGGAATTTAAAAAAAATTTCAAAAATACATAATTTTTAGTTTTAGCATGTTAAGTTTAAATCAAATTAGCCTTACAGTACATGAAGCGAAATATTGAATGCATTTTATGGGTAAAAAATGGATTAAAATTGAGCTTCGGATGAGAAGTATCTAACAAAGATATTCTTCAAGATCTACACATTTTTCCGAGCAAGTAATTTTTTTAAATATGTTTTTTTTAATGTTTTTTATATGTTTTTTTTTCCAAACATGTTTTATTTTTTTACAGCAAAACAATATATATAATGTTAAGTTGATTAACTGATTGGAATCATGATTTCGAAAAAGCATACAGGTGAATAATTTTTTTGATGTTATGTGTCAGTTGAATTGGAAAATACATATTAAATTGTTTTAAGAATATTATTACTAGAAAAAAAGTTATTTAAATGCAATTTTATGGCAAAAAATGAAGATATAATGACATATTTTCAAAATATATTTTAAATGAAAATTTGTTCTACAATAATAATACTTTCCTATATATAGCTATGACTTCTATAGAAAGCATGAACAAGGTTTTTTTTAAAAAATTCACATTATTTTCAGAGTTATGATCAAATGAAGCAACAACCAATGTTTTTTGTTAAAATTTCTGCTCTCTGATATAACAAAATATGAATAAATTCACTTCTAAATTATATACTTCAAAAATCCCTGTTCAAGATATATATAGGCAAAATATAATTAATATAGAAGTATTTTTCATGAAAGTAAAATGTTTTGAAAATCTGTCATTCTTTCTTCATATTTCGCCAAAATGCTGTATTTAAATAATTTTTTATATCAATAATATTCTTAAAACAATTTTATATTAATATTCTAATTCAACTGGCACTAAATATCAAAGAATTATTCCTATATGCGCTTTTTTTCAAAACCATTGTACCAGTCACCTTAAGGTTGTCTGTATCTATTTTTATAAGAGTTCCTACTATTAATTCAAAATCTCCCTAAATATATCTTGTTCATTTTTTCAATCGTTAATAAAATACATTTTAAAGCGATCAATAGAGCTGAAATTTTATATACACGATTATTTTGGATGACAATTAGGTAATTTAATTATAAATAATAAATATTAATTGATTAAAACCAGTGGCGCACACAAGGGGGTGCTGGGATCCGGACCCCCCAAAGCCCTTGATTTTTTTCCGATTGATTATAATTCTAAGTATATAGTACGTAAAATTTATTTAAATATTTGTTATTAATGATTAATTTTATTAATTAATGCTAATTATTTATTCAATAATTAGTTTTTTACTGTGTTTTGTTCCCGAAAATCGACAAAATCAAAAGGAGCATGATACAAGAATGGTGAACTTTCGACCCCCTCCTCCTTCAAAAATTCCTGTGTGCGCCACTAACTAAAAATAATCATTCAAAGAATTACAGATACAGTCAGTCACGTTTGCTTCATTTTTAGTGACTTGGGCCAAAGCTTTAAAATATTTTTTTCCCTTACGTTTTAAAGCATTCAGTTGGACTGAAATTTTATATACACGATTGTTTTGGATGACAATACATACTTTAATAATAATTAATAGAAATTCATTACAACTTAATATTGTGATTCTGTGATAGGAATATATATATTTATAGTAATTGTAATTATTTGATAAAAATTAATTAAAATAATATCTTTCTTAATTTAACTAAGTAGGTATTGACTTAAATTTTTTTTTTACATTGCTTATTTTAATTTTAAGAAATGAATTATACTATAAGACCAAAAGTATAATAACTTATGTTTGACGCGATTGTCACACATTTATCATCAAAACTAACATACTCATTTAATATTTTTATTTTAGATTAAACACTTCTACCCACCGTCATCCAAGTTTTCATTTCTCAAAGATGTCCCCTATTTCCGATGAGGGGTCAATGGAAATTGAAAATCTGTCTTCAGTATGTATAGAGGATGGTTTGAAATTGATCAACCACTCAGAGTTGTTGGACTTTAAGAAAAATTTGCTTTCGAAGATTTCTGGGCTTGGACGCCATGCTGAAACCACTTTTCATCGTTGGTCATTCAATAGAACAAAGAGTGAAGCAAAAGCATCGATGAGAAAATTGTGTGCAAAAATAAAAAATGTTTAAAAGATATATTTTCAAGTATTATAAATCATTAAAATGTTTTACAATGCACCATGTGAATTGTTTTTCATCAATATACCAAAATGTCTGTTTATTTGTATTTTTATAAGGCAATAATAAGATATATTGTATAATTTTTTTCTTTTGTTACCAATTTTCTCTCTCTTTGTTTAGATAATAAATAATGCAAGAAAATTAAAAAAAAAATTAATGACATTACAGATTTTTTAAATTCTTATTGACATAGTATTTATTTATAAATATATCGCAAAATTTAAATACGTATGTCTATCTCATGATTATATTTCAACAAAAATATATCCTGAGAATTTGAAATTTAAGTTTCCAACTGTGTCAATGTGTGGTAAAATTATCTTTAAGCCAAAAAAAATAAGATCTTATATTAATATTTATAAGAATTAAACTCACCATATTTATTAAGAATTTTGTGGTTTTTAGACTTTGACATTTTCTTGACAAATAATATTTAAACTTATGCGTTATTTAGGCGTGGGTAACTTTAAAATATAATATTCTGAGCATTTATCTTTTAGATTCACAACTACATAAAATAAAGTTATTCGTAAACTGTTTTAACAAATTTAGAGCGATGATAGTAGTTCCTACCTATCAAGACGAAGAATATTTGCAATAGGAGAGAGGATTACGTTTTACTCAGAATGCTTAAATAACGTTAAATACAAACAAAAGGAAAATTAAGGTTGTCTCTGTTAGAAGTTGCACATTATGATGGCAATCCTAATCAAATCAGATAAAACCTTTTAAATAGATGATAGAGTATATATATAGTTTTTTTCTAAAGGTGCCGTTATATAACTCAGTGTGTCGGATATTTGTATTGCCCATTGCAATAATGATTCTCAGGACGGAAGTTTTCATGGTGTCCATAAATGTCTTATGCATTAATAATTTCATCTATGTAAAAAAGAAAACCAGTGGTGCATAAATTCTTTTTTCTGCATTGTTCAAGGTTAAATTGGAACATTTAACGTAAAGGTGACATATATACTTTGAGAAGAAACCGGATCCTAGACTTCATTGTAAATTTTGTTCAAATTTACAGATATTGTTATCTTTCTTATTGTGCTTAAAATATTTGCCGAACCAAACACCTTAAAAGTCAGATATGTATAGCGATTTAAAAAGTATTCAGAAGAAATTTGTACTGAAAGTATACATCTGTACGATATTTATATATTAAGCACAAGTTTAGTATTTATTTTTCATTTAATGAAACAATCCCATTACCAATAATTTAACATAAAACTGGAGAAAATAAATTCGTATTTTGATGAACGATAAAATATATCATATAAATGCTTGGGTAAAAAACTACAAATAACTGACTCAGAACCAGCATGGTATGAAAAAAAAATGACTTCTAGATGAACTTGGATGATAAAAAAAGTGACATTTTATCAGTTACTGATTATATTTCTTTATCATTACAGAGATCATACTGTAAATCAATCCTGGTAAATTAATAATAAACGTGAGAAATATACCGGAAAAGTTGAAACATTCTTATGTATCGAAGTACTGATTAATAGAAATATTTTTCTTGAAAGTCAAATTTTGCAAACATGGTTATATAACTTTTCCTCATAGAAAACATATTTATGAAGCTAGTGTTATTTGAATAAACTGTTCATATTATATAAGGCTTGCTTACGAAAGTTCATGAGTAGATTATATCTAGAGTTTGTAATGTTTTGCAGGTAACAATTCGATACGAGTTAATTAATATTGATGAATTTGAGGTTTATAAAGGTTCCTTCCAAAACATACAGTGACAAATGTAAGAAAATTTAACAAGAACAACAAAAAAGGTCCATGTAAAATAATCTACGTACTGTATTAAAATGAAATGACTGAGCCAACACACACACATCAATTTTATAATAATAGAATTAACGCACCAGAATCCAAAATTTCTAGAAAATTCTTTAAAATATTCCAAGATAGCGAAAAAAAATATGTGTGACTAGGTTATTTTAAATTTTTTTAAAGTTAATTCCTACTTCGTTAGAAAAAAAGTGCTGATGTCATTTGTTGCAGCTAATTGCAACTACGACAGAAATAACGCAGAATAAATTTAATTTAAAATTTAAAAATAAAATTTAATTAATGAATATTTGAAAATAATTGTATTAACATCAAATGTCATCCACTACAAGTTTTAAAAAATGTATTTGAACTTGAATGGATGAATAGAAAGTATTTTATTTTTACGATGTAAAATTTTGAATATATATATACACTCATGACAAAAAATTAGCGCACCAAGAAATAATTGCAGGGTCGTAAAGAAACTTGCCATGAAGGTACATATCTCGGGGAGATGTGCAAATGATTAGAAATGCAGCGAGATTGCGCATAACAAATAGCTGATAGAGGGTGTTTAACGTCGTTCTCCGTGGAGTATAAAACAGGTAACCAAAGCTTGTTTGAGTGTGCTGAATCGTTTACAATGAAAGAGTTGAGGCAGTCATGCCATTACGTCGTTTTCGAAGACAATATGAGCAGCTGTCGCAATCTGAGAGGGGGAGAATCATCGGCATGATGGAAACTGGGTGATCAGCTAGGCGAGTAGCTCATCAATTAGGCCGCTCTGATTGTGTAATGAGGGGGTGGTGGGACAAGTGGATCCGTGAGATGTCATTTACACGAAGACCAGACTCAGGATGCCCTCGACAGATCAGCAGTCGAGAAGATCACCACATCGTAAGAAATGCACGCGTACAGCCAACTGCTTCATCGGTCGCCATCCAGACACAGGTAGCACCTTCACTAGGGCCCTGTGTCTTTCTCGAACCATACGAAGCGACCTGGCTGAAGGACATTTGGGATCGCGGTGCCCATTAGGTGTGCTGCCCTTGACGTCCACCCATCGACGCCTACGTTTGGAGTGGTGCCGCGCACGAGGAAACTGGACTGCAGCGGAATGAATCCAGGTCGTCTTTAGCGACGAATCCAGATTCAATCTCAGCAGTGATGACAATCGTGCTCGAGTGTGGAGACTCCGTGGTAAACGCCTCATTTCTGTCTTTGCTTTACAGTGACACACCGCTCCCACAGCTGTGGTGTGATGGTATGGGGTGCCATTGCCTACATTACACGGTCACCCCTAGTATTGATCCGTGGCACCATCACAGCCCAGCGGTATGTCCATGTCATCCTGCAACGGCTCCCAGTAGCCATTTTCAACAAGACAATGCTCGGTCTTACATGGCAAGACTGTCTCCGTACTGTTACTACCCTTCATTGACCTGTCCGATCCCCAGATTTGTCTCCAATCGAGCCTGTCTGAGATAATTTGGGACGGCTAGTTGGGCATCCCACGAGTTTGAATGAACTAGAAGCAAGGTTACAGCAAAAATATGGAACGAAATGTCTCAAGACATCATATGCCTGAATGCCCGATATATCGCATCGTGTTCAACAGGGTATTAAATCCTTCGTTCTTTTGCCTTTTTCTCTGAAATAAATGATCCTCCTTCTTTAATTTTCTAATCATTTACTTATATCAAAGTAATCATTATGTATGTAAAATTTCGTTTCATTTTGACAACTCCTTCTTGGTGCGCTAATTTTTTGTCCTTGAGTGTGTATATATTTATAGGGTGAGAATGAACAAAACGCGTAGAAATTGAAAAAGAAGATAATAACAAATTTTTGTTTCAATTTTTTACATATTGTACTGTTATTATTATTTGAGTAGAATACAATGAATTCATACTTCTCGATTTTACGAGATTTGTAGTAATTTAACTCATAAATAACGCCCTTTCAAACTTTCATTTAACCCACACATGTTTAATTGACGTACATCCGGAAAAACACCAGAATCAATAATTATTTCCAATAATTTGAGTTTTTTCCACATTATTTTTATATTTTCAGGTACTACTTTTAAACATCTTCTTTTCATTTTATACTAGAGCGTGGAGACTTGATAGTATTACTGAAACTGGTATTTAAGTCGAATTCCTTAAAACTGAAAGAAACCAGACCTAAATTTGTTTTAAAGAGAAATATTTTTATTTTTTTATTTTATAATTACAATAAAATTAACAATATACAAAATGTGATACGGACCCCCGAAAATAAGCGTGTAACTTAAAATGAGAGGATAACTGGCAATAACGATTTTGGTGACATCCTCCCATACACCAGCTCTATCTGTGAGGCCAGTTTCGCCTTAACCGATCTTGCTAGTTGGGAGTAATGCATCATTGAGTGACTGCAACAATTGCATTCTGCCGGAAAATTGTCGAAGAAACTTCAAGTTTCTTATGAATCTTAAGAAATTAGCCACGTACGAAAATGTTTTAAACATAAAACGGGTGTTATGGAGAGGAAACTTTGTTTCGTGTTTGAATGGCATAAGCGGTTTTCAGGGGTAAGGGACGGTGTGGAAGGTGACGAACGTGCTAGGCACCCAAGATCAGCGATTACAGACCAAAACATTGACTAAATTCGTGATATGAGCGGGTTCCCACACACATCAGTGGTTAGACTGTTAATCAACACTACTACATTAAAGTACTAAAAAAGACTTCGTGAAAAAATTAGGAGAAAAAAATCAGAATTGGGGGGAGAGTGATGGATGGTTATATTCCGCCAAGACAATGCTCCCGCTCACACGGCCCGATCCGTCAAGCAGTTTCTGACCAGCAAAAATATTACTCTGATAGGGCATCTTCCTTATTCAACTGATTTGGACCCATGATACTTTTTTTTATTTAAATCTGAGAAAACTTACTTAAATGGAACCAATTTTACCTCAGTGAAGAGGTTCAGGCTAAAAGGGGAGGATCTCCTGAAGGACCTTCCAAAAACCTCGTTCCATAACTATTATCAGCAATGGCAGCATTGAATGCATAAGTGTGTGAATGATGAATAGAATTACTTTGAAGGTGATATGTCCCGTAGAACATATTCTGTATGTACAATGATTCATTGGACCAGTCTAGTTTTTTTTGTGTCACGCCTCGTATATATATATATACAGTCGGACCTCAATATAACGAAGTCTCTAAATCCCGGAAAAAAGTTCGTGATATGGAAAATTCGTTATATAGAGGTTCATCTTTTAATATACTTTATAAACCACATGAAACAAGTTTTAAATAAAAACTGCAAGAAAAACAAGAAAAGAGAATGTCGAAGAATACACGGTATTTTCAATACTAAGGAAATAATTTTATATTAAAATTAAAGACTTAAGGACATTTTCTAATTTAAAGCATACAAGTAATATTAAACATGCATTATTTTATAACTAGAACACGGGGACAAGGGATAACTCCACTGAGGGTTAAAGGGGATATCGAAGATGTTTCTAGTGAACTGGAAAATGGAGGTTAATGGTTGCACTTCTTCAATGAAACGTCCAAAGCTCTATTGCTGTCGGTGAGCTAGGATCTAACCAAACCAGTTTAAGATTTATGACCACTATAAAATGTGTTAAAGAGAATAATTTGAAATGTTCAGAAATACTTTAAAAATAGAGAGAGAAAAAAATTGAATCACAAAAGAAAAAGTTCGTTATATTGAAAATGCACTTCTCTATAGAGAGGTTATTTTACGAGAAAAATTGTGAAATGTTCAAGGTTCTAGGAAAAAGTTCGCTATGTAGAAAAATTCGCAATATTCGTTATATAGAGGTTTGGCTGTATATGTTTTTTACACTTTTATTAATAACTGAATTCATTGAAAAAGTCATGCTATGAAGAAATAAGACCAAGTTAAGACAATAGTTAATATTGGCAAATATATGAAACAGAACAAACCTTTAAAAATATTTTTAGATATTGAGCCAAACTTCAAATTTAGATTAACTTTAATACAAAAAACTAATAAGCTATTTAAATATTAGTATTAATATTTTAAGCAGCTTTTTTTAACTATGAGATTAAATAAAGTAAATTACTTAAGTAGGAGAAAATTAAACATTTATTTATTGTAGTTATTATTGATTTTAAACATTCTTTTGAGCGATGCAAAGAGTGTTTTTTTCCCCAGGTATAGAAGTTTAAGTTGGCATTACTTTCCAAGATGGCGACCAATTTAACAGCTGTCAAGTGATTTATTCTCAGTTTGGTGTGGCAATTCATCATGAATAGACTCACGCCTGAACAACGCTTTCAAATTGTGCAATTTTATGTCGAAAATAATGGTTCTGTGCGGAATACGTATCGCGCACTACGTCCATTTTATCGTCGACAAAATCGTCTATCAGAGCAGTTAATTCGATTAACCATAAAACGTTTTCGCACCACGTTTACTCTAATTGATAACTCGCATCCCCAGAGACGCCGTACGGTGCGTACAGAAGAAGCTATTGCTACTGTAGAGCGTAGCATTGAGGAAGACCCGAATGAGTCCATCCGCCATCGAGCACAGGAATTGGATCTGTGTCCATCCACTTTATGGAAGATTTTGCTGAAGGATCTTGGTTTGCGTGCTTACAAAATCCAACTCGTGCAAGAATTGAAGCCAAAAGATCATCAAGCAAGGCGTAGATTCGTCGAATGGGCCCAAAACGAGATTGCCGTTGTTCCCGATTTTCATAAGCGAATTTTGTTTAGCGATGAAGCGCACTTCTGGTTGAATGGCTACGTCAACAAACAAAACTGCCGCATTTGCTAATCCACAAGTGTATGTCGAAACACCGTTACATCCAGAAAAACTGACTGTTTGGTGCGCTTTATGGGCTGGTGGAATCCTTCTTCAAAAACGATGAAGGCCACAACGTTACAGTCCATGGTGATCGGTATAGAGCCATGATTACTAACTTTTTCATTCCTGAATTGAACAATGACGATATATCCAAGAGCTGTGGTTCCAACAAGACGGCGCAACATGTCACACAGCTCGTGCCACAATCGATTTATTGAAAGACACGTTTGGTGACCGCCTAATTTCACGTTTTGGACCTGTGAATTGGCTTCCAAGATCTTGTGATTTAACACCGCTAGACTATTTTCTGTGGGGCTATGTCAAGTCATTGGTCTATGCGGATAAGCCACAAACGCTTGACCATTTGGAAGACAACATTCGCCGTGTTATTGCCGATATACGGCCACAAATGTTGGAAAAAGTCATCGAAAATTGGACGTCCAGGTTGGACTACATCCGAGCCAGCCGTGGCAATCCTATGCCAGAAATCATATTTAAAATGTAATGCCACAAGATTATCTTTCGAATAAAAAAAATTCATGTCAATCGAATAATACATCGCTGTTTTGTTGCAATTTAAAGTTCTATACCTCTAAAAAAACACCCTTTACTAGGGCTTACAAAAACCACTTAAAATTTCAAGTCCTAATTCTCAGTTTTTCTTGTAGTGTGAAAAATCAATTAACCGGTGTTTAGTAATTTTTCAAAAATAAAGAAGAAAAATAGATTATTTCTTCACATATAAATAAAATGTACCTTAAATATAGTGGATCCATAAAACAAGGGAAATCAATAAAATATGTAACACGAAATTTAGCATTTAGAATGCCTTTTTTTATTTAAGAATTACATTAAACAAAAAACATAGCTTTATTATTAATATTTCATTATTGAAAAATAATGGAAAAGTAGCATAGAGAGAGAGAGAGAGAGAGAGCATAACTTATAAAACTTGTTTTTCAATAATAAAATAAGATTTAAGTAAAACTCATGCACCCAAAGGTTATATTTCATGGTTTTATGGATGGTACAATTGGATAAAGAAGTTACCACACTGATCAAAAAAGCTCTCACACAGTTTATTGATGCAAGATATACAAATCAATGAAATTACATTAAATACTTTCTTAAAATGCAATATATAGCTTGTAGGCTAATTATTTAAGGAAATTTAATATTTTTGTAGTTGTGTTACTACACAAAATTTGTACCATCATGCAAGAATTTATAATGCTTTTATTCTCTGTTTTGAGATTTATTGACATTTAATTATTTACTTTTTGTTGCTACGTACTTTGCTATACTACATTTTTCTAACTATCTATCTCTATCTAAAAATTTCTCGTTAAGTGATATAAAATTGTTCTTTTTGTTTGACCACAAATAAACCACCCCATACATTTATTTCATGAATTACTGTAGGAAAATAAAATTACTTTTCCCTTGAAATAAACAAATACAATTAATTTTTGATTTTCGGTAAAAATCCGGTTTGTATGAGTAAGTATATTTCAACAAAGCAAGTAATATAAATTTTTTTTAAGTCAATTCCTACTTAGATCAACAAAGAAATTTTTTTATCTACTTTTTATTAAATAGTTACAATTAATATTAATATGCATATACATATGACAGAATCACAACATTGTGGTAATTAATTTTTATTAATTATAATTAAACTATTATATTGTCATCCAAAATAAAAAATCATGTAAATAAAATTTTAGATCAATTGATCGCTTTAAAATGTATTTTATTAACGATTGAAAATTCTATCAAGATAAATAAATAAATACATAAACAGAGAGTGTGACTTAATAGAAGGAATTGAAAAACCTGGTTAATAGGTTTCGGTTTAAACAGATTATCAATCTCTCCTTTGTGTTTATTACAATAAATTAACTAGTTTTACCGAAAAAACACGCACACACAAATATTTATTTATGTATCAATTTAATTTAATTTATTTAGATGTCTGTCATTTAAGAACAAATGAATGCTGATTTCTCTGTGACTTACAATAATGAGAGAATTTTATACGTAAATATTTCAAAAGAAAATATTTAATCTCGCTTTATAGCAATCAATTAGCTAAGATATGTAACGATATGCTGTAATAAAACGCTTGTTTTACAAAAAAAATCTATAGGTTTTACTAGAGTGAAATAAATTGAAATTAACTGGCAAAATACTTAGTATAGTCCAACGATAGTTTATAGTAGATTTAACAGAGAGGCTAGGCTAAAAAAGTTCGGAGTCGGAAATGTTTTGTCTCAAATTTCGAAAATTTGACTTCATTTCATTTCAAATTTTATTAACGCAGATATTTTAAAATCTTGAAATTTTCATTAGAAAATTATTCCCTGTGTGTGTGTGTATAAATTCTAAATTTTGTTAAAAGTTTTTAATATTATTTCATTTACGTTAAAATTTAGCCTTTAATTAGTTTATGCATAAACAATTTTCTTTTTTTTGACTAGACTATATTTCATTTACAAAGAAAATTACTTTTTCAAAGATTATTTTTGGAATACCAAGTAGAGAACAAAAAGCAGTACATCTAATATTTGCTAAAAATGATTTCGCTTCAGATTGTTTTTTATTTCAAATTCGAATGATGATTTTGAAGTAAGTAACAAATTTGAAAAAATTTATAAAAAGGAGCTAATGAATGAAAGCTAAATACAAAAAATTAATTACTAGAAAGAGAAATCTAAGCAAATTAAAGTCAAACTAACTAAAACCTTAATAAACGACGATTAGAATTCAAAAGTACAAAAAGAAGTAGGTTTAAACCAAGTAATTATGAAAAATATGTTTAAGTTTGACACATTTATGTGTTTTTTTATTGGTCATATTACATATCAAAGTTCTGAATTGTTTATTGTTAAAAAAAAATTGATAAATGAATAAGATCCACGTTTCGACTTTAATGATGGACAAGTTTTAAAAACAATTCTTTTGAATGATAATGCAATGTTTTTCAAACTGTGGGACGTGCCCCCATAGGGGGCGTGATAATCCTACCAGTGGGAAGGTGAGAGCTTATTGAAAAGTCGAAAATAAAAGAATGTTTAAAAAAATTCTTAATTTACTGAAAGAAAGAGCAAAATATACATTCTGAGATAATAAAAAATACACAATGACGGTGCTTACGTATTATCGCAACCATATTGGCAACATTATATGTAACGAAGTACATGGTTGCCAATTCAACGGGTATGAAACATGCGAAATCGGAGTTGCCAACTTGGCGAGTTATCTTGAACATCCGCATATTGTTGAGATAATGCTCAAGTACCTAATATACTTTTTAATGTATCAATATTGAACAATGTATTTTATCACTAATTCATTAATACTAAGCTAGGAACATCTTTAATAATTACTAGTAAACCCCATGGGTTTGTTATATACAAAATTATATATATACAAAATTTAATACTTATCTTGATAATTTGTACTGTTTATAATTAAAGTCGCATAGTGTAGCTTTGCGTCAAAGTGCATTGTCTTTGAATTCAATACATTGTTCTTGTATGGAAGGCAGGGAGAGGGGGAAGGGCGCAATGAAAATTATGACTCAAAATTGGGTCGCAAATATTGAAAGTTTGAGGAGCACTGCGGTAATGAATTTAACGATATAATTTGAGAATAAATAAATAAACTTATAAATCTTTGGAGAATGACACATAAGACTGGAAACTATGCCATGCACCTTCTTTCAAAATGAATGTGTGAGTTTCACATTACATAAAAAACTTTTTCTTCCTGCATATCTGTATTATCATTTCGTTATTTATTATCGTCCTTTAATAAAGTGTCGCGAAAGTTCGTTTTTAGATTCAAAGAGTGATAATTAAGATATCGAGAACAGAACAAAGAACAATGCTAATCGAGTGAAAACAAATCAAATTATGATCCGATATTTCATAAATTCGAAAGTACTTCTCACGTTTGAATTAATCAATATCTTCGATAAGAGAAATCTTGAAACCATTTTGCACACGTTTCTTTTTTTAAATATAGTTTAGCATGCATATATAATAGGATAGATCGCGGTTATATAAAGGAAAAAAATATTACTAATCAGAACCTACTTATGAAGAAAAGATGTTCAATGGTATAAAGGAGAGGAGAAAAATAATTAAAAAAATAATTTCAAATTATAATATTGCCACAAAGTAGTTGAATATTCGAAAAAAATGGAAAAAGGAATGTACTTAACCCGTTCAGGACCACGCGATTTTTTCTGTTAAGCCTAACTTTATTTAAAGATTCTTATAAAACCATTACAGTTAAAAATAAGCTGAAATTTATAGTTTATAATCATTCGAAATTCCATACGTCCCAAATACAGATCCCACCGGTGTGAGTATAGGCCTTAGAACGGGGAAAGCGCCCTGAAGAACTAGGTCCTTAAGGGAAAAAGCGTGATCACATACACGAGGGATAGGTTATAAGCCTCAAAAAAGTTAAAAAGGTTATAAGCCTCAAAAAAGTTAAAAAGGTTATAAGCCTCAAAAAAGTTAAAAAGGTTATAAGCCTCAGCATTTGAAAATTATATATTGTGGTGAAATTTTGTTTTCCCAGAGTGGAAACAAATGGCGCTACTTGTCAAAACAGCTGCTTTGCGGGTAGGTAGGGAAAGTTCCCGGATGGTTCAGGGCGATTGAAAGATCAAGACTCTTAGGAAATTGGTCTCGTTTAGAAGTACGAGCCACGATTCGATTTTTATGGGTAAAGAATGTGTCCGAATCTGCATTGAACCGACAACACGTAGCGAAATTGTGGCATTCTTTTCAATAAGTCAGAAAGGCTGTCGAAAACCGCAATATAACAGGGAGCGCCCGGCCAAGTACTTCAATGACAGAAATCACCACGACACGAATTGGAGAAATGATTCAAAATGTTCCAGGGGTAACTCTGCGTGAAATATCATCAGTTCTGGGACTGAGCTATGGTAGTACGCAGCATATAATTTCTGATGTGATGTGCGACGATATTCCAAGACAGTGCTGTGAAATCATCCGCTGAGACCTGAATCAGCGGACAGGGACCTGATTTCTACCAAGACGGGTTAAACAAGTTGGTTCAGCGTTCTGATAAATGACTAAATAAACTTGGCGTCGAAATGTTATAGGTACGTATGCCTCTTATTTCCCTTTTGTTATTTTCTGTCTATTGATAATAAATATTTCTTCCTTCGACTTGTAACCTTTTTTTCTGATCACCCCTCATACGGCAGCGGTAGCCGAGTGGTATGGGTATCGGACTGTGGCTTGCTTTGTCACGGGTTCGAGCCCAGTACCACTAAAGACCCGCCGTGTAGGGCAGCGATGCACGTTAAATCTATCGAGAGCTGAAACATCCTCCCGTTGGTGTGGTGTGGTAGTTAGGAGAGGGGGTGCCAGCTTAGGTGTCGTCCACGTCATTTGACCATGGTTCAAAATTACGTGGTCCGTCGCCAAAAGCCCTCGTGTAGCTGAACAGTGCGACGTTAATATTCAATCAATCAATCAATCAATCTGATCACCCCTCATGGTCCTGAACGGGTTAATATTGTTTAGAGGATCATAGACGCAAAATAAAGTTACTTTTTTACAATATAAAGAACTAATGGGGATGATTACTGATATGTGAGTTGTGAGTAGTACAATGTACATTACAACATTTCAGTACCCAGCTCTTCTTCCTCTTTCAGTTGAATCAGTCCCATCCAAGCCTTTTTCCGTCTCCCACTTTATAATATACTGTAATTTCAACAGTAAATTTTTAATTTTTAAAAAAACTAATACTAAATAGTTTGTTAAATGTACGTGATGTTTTTATCTTTTTAGTGTGTGCCGTCTCATCGCAATAAATGTTAAAAGTACTAAAGTTCCTGCTTCATTTGAATAAAAATTTCTCTGATTTTTTACTATAAAAAGTTTAAGACTTCATTTCCCCTCGTGGCAGTACTTAATATAAAAATGATTATTTTATTTTATTTTCCCTTGAATCTATGCACTGGAGAACATCTTTTCCGTATAAGTAAGTTTTGAAACTCTAAAAAAATTTTTTTTCAGTCCTCTCTAATATATAATTTTATCATCCCAGAAGGCTCTCTTAAATGGTTACCTTGAGATAAAATCCTTGACCATAAAAAAATAGTCTTACGGAACGAATTCTACGACTTAAAAGTAATTAGAAATACAGGGTGTCCCAAAATGGCAGCATACACTCTACAGAGCTATATTCCTCGTTGGGAGTACATAAAAACTGCCCAAAGAAGCAATTCCTGTACGATTCATAGTTTACGAGAAAAATACGAAAAAAAAGTACGATGTTCCTGCCGGTGCAAGAAAAAACACTTTATTGGATTTATCAACAACAGTATTTGCATATCTTTCCAGATTATAATGTTTAAAATGTTCACAGTGCATATCGCGTCATGGTGTTTCTCAATGAGGTCTTAACCGAGTTTCTCGATGACATACCATTAACGGCAATACAGAGACTTTGGTTCCAGCATGAGAGAGAGAGAGAGATGGTACTCCGGAGCATTTCTGTGCTCCTGTACGTGATTGGCTGGATATCGCATACCCCGGCCGTTGGATCGGACTTCAGGAACCTGTTCTATGACCTCCACGTTCGCCAGATCTTACACCGTTGAATTTTTTCGTATGAGGTCATCTCAAGGAACTGGTGTATCGAGATGTAGTGACAACACAAATGGACTTAGTTGCTCGCATGCATGCTGCTTTTACTTCGGTGGACCCCGTGGTGCTGCGACATGTGATGGCAGCCATTCCACGGCGTGCTGATGCCTGCTTCGACATGCACGGCGGATACTTTGAACATCTGCCTTAAATTGTGCATATACTTCTGTTGATATGTTCAATAAAATGTTTTTTTCTTGCACCGGCAGAGACATCATACTTTGTTTTTCGTATTTTTCTCGTAAACTATGGATCGTACAGGAACGCTTCTTTGGGCAGTTTTTATATACTTCCAACGAGGAATCTAGCTCTTCAGAGTTTATGCGGTCGTTTTGGGACACTCTGTATAATAGCTATACATACCACACTCAGTTAGCTTAACTTTGAAGAATAAACAACACAAAATTTAAAGCAATTCTAAACACAAGCATATTAACATTTTTATACTAAGGAATTATATATAAAACTTAAACCTATTTTGCTGCCCTAAGTCAATGAAAGCTTCAGGAAACACTACATTTTTTCACTTTGGTTAATTGACTTATATACATGTATTGTTTTGTTGTTTTTGGTTTTCGGTTTCAGAATTTTGCCTTTTTCTATATGGTAAGATTTTGTCCAGCATTTTTTATATTTACTTTATATATATATATATATATATATATATATATATAAATAAATAAATATATATATATATATATTTATATATATATATATATATATTGTATATATATATATATATATATATATATATATATATATATATATATATATATATATATATACAAACATACACACACATGCTTATTTAGGTATATACTTAAAGAAAGAAAAGTACATTTTCTTGGAAGAAATGAATTATCAATGTTATTTACACAACTTAACAATCGCTTAATGTAATGGCTGTTTAAAAGGAAACCTATTTTAAATCTCAATTTTAGCATTGAAATCAAAGTCAACTTACTTGGTTGTCCAAGATGAAAACCTATCAGAGCAAAGTATTCCAACTTTTCGAATCTTTCTAAACGTCCCACTTAATGAATAAAAAGTTACACTTGCTTTCTAATAGATAATATTAAAAGCTTTGAGATTGACAATCATATTGAAATTCTATTATACTTATCATTGATTGGTCCCTGATTTGAATTTCAATATCAGCTTTCAGTACAAATGAGACAGATTAGTGTGACATCCTCTGATAAGAGAGAGAGTAGGAAAGATATACGGAATAGTTCAAGATAAAACAAATATGAAAACATGTTATATCCAAACGGAACAAGCTTTGAAATCTCAAAATAGATATATTCTCAAAAACTTATTTTGATCTAAAAAAATAATCGACAACCTCCACATGTTTTTTTTTTGAATAAATAAGTAGATAATGAAAGGAGAGCATGGTTATCGGCTTATAATAGAAAATAGCTTACACATATTCTTATATAAGACTTCATGAAGATAATAGAATATGGAATGTTTATGGAATCTGTGAAGTCTCAGATAACAAAATGCAATATAGAATTTTGAAGTATTTCCCAAAAAAACATGATTAAGAGCAACTCGTTTCATTAATTTTTCTGTCATGAAGTCTTATGAGTTAAAATCATGCAAATGTTACCAGTTCAACATTCTGTACAATAATTTGCTACTCAAAAACGTTGTACAATGAGTGTTCTTCACTTTTGAGATACAAGGAACAATGATTTTTTAATTAACGTTGCATTCGAAATACAGCAAAAGCTGTGAGAGGGACTCTCTTTGTTTTAAAAATACAATCAGAACAAAAGAAATGCACTTGTACTGACAAATAATCTCTGATCATGGTAATTTTAAAGTGTACTTCAATAGATTTCCCCTGTGTCCTTCCAAACCTTGTGACTGCTAGTGGGAAGCAAAGTGAGGAGCATTTTATCCTTTTTTGTTCAAAATTTAGGAAAGAGAGAAAACACCTGAAAGCCCCAAACTGCATGCTCTTAAAATCAACTGACCTCCTAACTTATTTCTAATTGTTTCAAGTAAAGCTTTCTTCACTTTATTTTGTTTCTTCATTGATCTAATTTTGTAAATTCTTCATTTTTCTATTCTTGTAACTTCGTTGTATTGGTTTTGTTTCGTAATCATTTTATATTTTGTTATGTATTTTTGTCTTTGTAACTTATTTGTTTTTTCATTATTTTGTAACTCTTGTTTTGTTATTTACTTTTATTTTATTTATCTTATTTTGTTCGTTTTACTTACTTCTGTAAGCCCCGTGTGATACTTATGATGCACGGGAATTATTTCATCTATCTACAATAAAAAAATTAATCCGTACAAAACATAAAAAAAATGTAAATAAAAATTATATACAGTTGATCTAGTAAGTAAACTGTATGATTCAGCAGATTTAGATTAAAAGCATGTTTTTTATTACAGTCATGACCTAGCTAATGTATAATTTTAAGAATTTCTTTTAAAGAAAAGAATGCACACACACACACACACACACACACACACACACACACACACACACACACACACACACACACACACACACACACACACACACACACACACACACACACACACACACACACACACACACACACACACACACACACACACACACACACACACACACGCGCACGCACGCACACACACACACGCACACGCACGCACGCACGCACACGCACGCACGCACGCACGCACACACACACACACACACATTAATACCTCGATTTGTGTGTACTCGGAGTTAGCGATTTTTGAATCTGGTCAATTCATCTTTTGTTTGGGAGAAAAAAAACTCTGTTAAATTGGTGAAATTGGTAATGTGATTGAAGAAATTGTCGATCTTGCCAGGCAAATAAATTTAGAAGTGGATATTGATGACGTTAAAGAACTGCAGGATTTCCACAATCAGCAGATGACAATTGATGAGCTCATATACGTGAATGAGCAAGAGCAAGATATTGATGAACTTAAGTCTTTAGATCCAGTTCAATCAGAATATCGAATGACGGTTAGAAGTTTGATAAAATATCTCAATTTAATTGAAAAATAACTACAAATTTTAGAAAATATAGACTCCAACGAAGAGAGCAGTTTTTCGCTACAAATGTAAAATTATTAGCGTGCTACGAGGAAATTTTGCGGAAGAAAAAAAAATCTTTGAGCTGGTAAAAAAAAACCAACCCTATTTTGTTAGATTTTAAGAAACCTTCTACTCTTCAAAATAACTTTGGCTTGCGATTTTTTATTTTTGTTATCTAAAGCTTTATTAAAATTTTTTTTCTGATTTATTATTTTCTTTCGTCTCCGGCCTAAGCTAAAAATAATTTATAAGTATTTATATGCGAAATCATACCCTGACTTACGTGAATTCGACTTACGCGGTTATTCCTCAGTCCCACCTATTACGTATAAGCTTACATATAGATTAAGTATTAGATTAAGTTATAATGATTAGCTTGATCACACAGTTCTATTATTTTTTAGATATAGAGAAATGTCATTAATTATAATTCAGTAGAATTTTTTCTTTAAAAGAAGATGCATATACAATTTATGTAGCTAATGTACTTTTAGAAACTCATATGCATAATAAGAATAATTCATTTCTCGTAAGGATTCACTGATATCAGTCAAAGAAACAAACATTCATAAATATGTATATACTCTTAATTTATTTTACTACTAGCAGCTTAGCACTCGGAGCTGCAAAAACATTTTCGAGTGTATAACTTTTTCCTTCTTTATACACTGCTGTTTTTAAAAAATGCAACACCATGAAGTAATCATCAGAATTAAATGAACTTTGCAGCAAATATCAATTATAGGATGTTACGCAAAATAGTAAATTTTCAGAGCCATCACGCATGTGTGGCGTGCACAGTGCCCTCTGAATGGATGCTGAATGCGTATAAATAGAGGGCTGTAACGGGAGGTTGAAAATAGTTAATGATTATTTGTTAGTGGCGAACGTTTAGCGAGACCTAAGTATGCCTCCACGACAAAATAAGGAGAAATTCCAAGAACTTTTGGAGTTTGAATGGGGAAGGATTATTGGCATTCGAGAAGGAGTATTTTACTATCGTGCAATAGGAGCTCGTGTGCAGCTCCTATTCGTGTGCAGCTCACAGTTCCATAGTGATGCGAGTTTGAAAGCAATGGACCGACGAGCACCGAACAACTCGAGAAACTGGCAGTAGACGATGGAAGGTGACGTCAGCGCATGACGATCGACACCTGCACCGCATGGCGGTGAATGATCCAGGCAGTTGGCAGCACGTTTCTCTACTGCTACAGGTGTACTAATGTCGGCTTGGTCAATTCGTCGACGTCTGCTGCACCGTGGATCGCGTGCAAGGGTGCTTTTATACAGGATCCCCCTCACGGCAAACCATCGACGACTGCGTCTGCAATGGGCTCATGAGCACAGAGCCTGGCAAGCTGATTGGCACCAAGTTGTCTTTTCAGATGAATCAAGATTCAATTTGTCGCACCATGATGACCGCATTCGTGTTAGACGCTATGCCGGTGAACGCTACCTTCCAGAGTGCGTTATGGAACGACATAGGGGTCTAACACCCAGAGTTATGGTTTGTAGTGCGATTTCGTATAATGGACGATCCAATTTGCTACGAATTGAGGGTAATCTCAATAGCAACAGGTACGTCCGAGAAGTGCTACAGCCCGAAGTTGCTCCCTTCCTTCAAGGTATTCCTGGAGTTATCTTTCAGCAGGATAATGCACGCCGACATATTGCTAAGACTGTTCGAGACTTCTGTTCAGCCCAACACATGCAACTTCTTTGGTCTGCTTATTCGCTGGATATGTCGCCTATTGAGCACGTGTGGGATTTGGTTGGTCGGCGTCTTGCTCGTGCTCCGCGTCTTGCAGCTTCAAAAGACGAACATTTGCTGCGCATACAAGCAATATGAAATTCTCTTCCACAAGCAGACATTCAAAATCTGTTTGACTCCATGCAACGTCGTATCGCAGCACTTACTGTAGCGCGTGGTGGCTACACAAAATACTGATTTCGGACACTTATATATATATATTTTTTGCTTTGAAAATTTCGTCATTTATTTGTACTAATACAAGTCATTTTTGCATTAAATTTCATTTAATTCTGATGATTCCTTCATGATGTTGCATTTTTTTTACAAACAGCAATTTGTATCTCCTGGGGAATTTCCTCTTCTCGCCGTCAGACCTAAGTGTTGGTCACTCAGGCTCATTTTCCCTCCGTTTTATTCTTAGATAGAAAGGAGGGGTGGGGGAGAGTATCTTCATGTTAGCACTTTAAAGGGAAGTGAATACGTAATTTGCAGATGCCTGAAGTTTTGATTTTTTTGAAAGTTAAGTTTTAAGTTAAGGCTTCGTAATTCCCCACATCGCTAACAAACAACGAAAATTGAAAAAAAAAAAGAATACGAGGAAAAATTGTATACAGCCTCGAAAAAAGTCTATTAGACAAAAACACAATTTTTTTTAAAATCCTTAATTCTTAAATTAAATTTTCAATCTATGTGTTTGAAGCTCAGACAATAAAGTTTGACACACGAGAAAAAAGTTTCGCACGATTATTTTGAAAAATTGCCATGTTATTAAATGTTTAAGTCGAATTTTGAGTAATTTTTGAAAAAAAAATTGGGAAGCTGTTTTTTAAATCAACGGCTCTAAGAGAAAAAAGCCTGAGCTTTATCAGAATTTAATTCGATTGATCTTGACGATGAGAAAGAAATACAGAGCAATTGGAACATTTTGTCCATTTGGAAATCTTTTTCCCTATGATCCTATGGAGACTGCAAGTTAGATGACATTGAAGAGGTAGGCCAACCATTCATTTTAAAAATTTTATTTTCAACCAATCGTAATTTCGGGATTAAAACTGTCAAAATGGATTCCTCGGATTGTTTAAAATCTATTGATACCATTGGCGCGTTTCATCTTTCAGCGGTCTGTGAGAAGTTGGCCTCACATAGATAAACTTGTTTGCTCTCGAATTTTAAAAGTGTTTTAAGTATCTAAATTAAATCAATAAGAATTAAATTTTTTACTTCTAAATTTTCACCATTTAGCTAGTTTAGTTCATATCTAATTCCTTTTCGTTGTAAAACTGAGAAGAATTATGTCTCTAAGAAGGATTTTCACATTAGATTCTTAGAAAAGCTTACAACATCTATTAAGAGCAGTCAGCACATCCTGTTTAGTCTTATTTTGGATAATGATTTTTTCATAGGATTACCAATATAAAGTAGAAATGGCAGAATCAGATTTCTGTCGACTTAGTGACTATACCGTACTTATGTCTGGAGATCACTTCAGTAAATGACTTGCTGTTTTAAATAGTATTTTTTCCAGTATTGTTGACCAGTACTTTTGGGGACCAGTTTCTTTGGTTTTCTTATCGTTCTAAATTACTTTAGGTTGATTTTCGATGTATGACCGAAAGGTTGGAGACGTGCACAAAGGATAAATAAACATTTGTTTTTAGCTCAAAATTCCTTTAAGTTACAATGAAAATTCAAAGTTAAATAACATAATAGAACCAAAGGGCATTTTTTCATGTAAGTTATCATCATTTTTTTTATCATTTTATTTTGGTTTTTAATCATTTCAAAGTCTTATCTTTTGATCGATTAGCTGGTAATACACGTGACTTCTAAATGAGATTAAAGAAGTTAATACTATAAAAATCACATAATCTTTGAAGCAATAAAATAGTCATAGATATTTTTAATCTCTAATCGTCGATATTTTTAATACTTTTAATGTCTTTCAAGAGCATATCTAATATTAACACTAATTTTTCATTAGCGTTACACTTCGATGCAATTAGTGACGAACTTGGGAATTATGAACTACTGTCAAGTGACGAAGGCGACGTTTGAATTGGACCCCACTCTTTAAATGCTATTGTTAAGACTACACCATCTTACAGTAAGATGTACCATTTAACCATTGTGCTTGTTTTTGGCTATTGAAAACTGAAATTTAAATGTTATACACATAATCGGTCAGCTCCTATCTTGCAACAGTGGTTATTAAACTGTAGTCCGTGGATCCCCGAGAGTCCCCAGCGCCTTTATAAGGAATTTGCGAAAGTCTCTCATTTAACATTAAGATTTTCACCTTTTACAGACTCTGAAAGGCTGCAGATTATAGAGTCTGCTGTGCGTTATAATATCAGAACCTGAT
>BMAU01021335.1:677500-747500 GCA_019973935.1 Trichonephila clavipes | reverse complement strand
CTGTTGCTTCAAATTCTTAGAAGCTGAAATCCTCGGAAACTTATTATTAAAAGTAATATCAAACGATTTTCAACCAATGAAAAAATCTCTACTGTTCTATTCCATAGTGATCTCTCTCTAAACACTAGATGAGAGGGATATTTGGATATTAAAAATGGCTGCTACAGATGAAAGTTTGGCAGACTGTAGATTATTTCGTAGGATTTAACTGCATATATGTGTGTGGTTCAAAATGTTGAAATTAACATTTATCTTCTCAAAATTGAATCATTAGTCATTTCAAAATAATATATCACATTTACAGTGAAATAAAATTTAAAAACATAAAATTAATGAAATTAATACAAGAAGAAAATTTAATGCATAGAAGTTCATACAATCATAAATAAAAAACTTAATTAATTAGTGACGATGATAATGTTAAAGCAATAGGACAAATAAGTAGGTATTTTGAAATAGCATTAAATTTTTACTATAAGTTTGGCAAAAAATAATGTTCGACAATCGATATTAAGAAAGGCAGCAGTAATATTTCGGGGAGGAGAAGAATATAAATATTTCATGAAAAAATATCATATTTCGAATACCAAGACGTATTGTAAATGATTTATAAAGATATTGTTTTCAAAAAGAATATAGATAGAAATATAAAGAGGTGAAAATAAGCAAATCACTTCCCTGTTTACCTACTTTTCGTATCGACCATCTGAAAAATGTTCTCTGCAGTTTTTAAATAAATGTTTATTCTTTTTACTTATGGCCTTTTTTCTGTCTCCTGAACAATGGATCTCGTAATGATTTAAAGCAGACGATTTTCTTCAGCTAATTTTTTAAAAAAATATTGCCTTTAGAAATGTATTGTTTCCACCCCTACCTTGAAATACTTTTCTCAATATTTTTACCATAACTTAAAAGATTATTTTTCTATTGTTTCATCTGTAGAAATGTAAGATTTTGAAAAAGTTGCGGATTTTGTTTTGAATGAAAAAAAACAACTTCTTAACATAAACTAGTTACGCATTTTAATTAAAGTTTAAATGTATCAGTTCTTTCAGTTGATTTTTATTGTTAAAATGTAATTATATGATGTTTTTTAAATATCTTTTTAATAAATAAAAATAAATAAAAAGGGAAATTGGGGAAGAAGATATGTTTGTAAGTTATCTAATTTTTAAATAATTAAAAATTAAAAAAAGAACACACCCACAGAAAATGATACATAAATTAAAAGGAATTCGAATAGTGATCTATTTGTAGTATATTGATAATTATCAACTTAACTTTAACAAGCATGTATTTTGGACTATTTTACAATGTAAATATTTTCAAATATTGCTATTTTTTATTTATTAATAATGTTATATTCTATTATTTTATTTCTACTACAATTTCTAATTAGTTTTACTGTTTATAGTAATGTATTACATATTCGCTTGTAATATTTCGAATTTATATAAATTTTGATTATTATTACCAAGATGTGGCGTCATATTAAAACAGCAAATAGAATAAATTGTGATCGCAATTTAGATGCTTTTAAACAAAATATGAGATTACGAAGCAATTCTGTTTTCTTTATTTTTTTTTTTTATAAAAGTAGATTATTTAGTATTGATTCTCATAATTGTGTAAAATAGGAATACCTCATTTTTTGGTCCCATATTCTAAGCAAGAAATAAAACGTCACTGAAAAACAAAATTTCACAAAGTCAGCATTAAAATATCCCTTTTTTATATTTATAAACCAGAAATATGGATTTATCAAATCGAAGCTTAGTTTGAAAGATGGGATATTTCTATCTAAGAAACAAAATTCATTTATATAGTTGCACCGAAAGAGCTAAAATGTATTAAAAATGTTTGTGATTTAATTAGAATCAAAAACAAAACCAAATATTATGAATTTTAAAGAAGACTGAATTTCTTATAAGGAAAGTGAAAGCTTCAGAACTCAGCGGTTAATCACTAAAACTGAAATGAACGATATGACTTAGGATTTTTCTGAATCTTTTGAAATATTTATTTAATTCATTGTATAAAGAAAAATATTATATTAATAAAGCAGTCATATGAAATAATTAAACAGTAATTACTCGATTTAAAAAACAAAAACTAAAATTTACTTTACTTTTACATTTAATTTACCTTAGAATTAAAATTTTTCGTTTCATGAGTTCTTTGCCTATTTTGATTCTTGTATTGAAATTCGACTCAGGCAGGAGGACTGTATAACCAGAGCTACAAACAGAGACACAGCACCTACCAGTTAAAGTAACTTTTATTGATCACGCATTTCGCTTTGAAACATTTAATTCCAACAGGCATAATATAATTAAATCTTTCTTAACAAATAAATTTTATCTTGTTTATATAATTATCATAAAAACCGTATTTTTATAATATGATCGTAGATTTTAGAATTTTCGTTAAATGAATGTATACATGAACTAGAAATGTCCATATAGGGATGATGTAGACGATTTCATAGTAGACATTTATTACTTTTTTGTAGTAAAAAAAATAAAAGTTTTGCATTAAAGACTTTATTTTAATAACTTAAGAATTAGCTATTAAAATTTCAGTGAGTGAGTTTGACATACATATGTATAAAGAGGGTGGGACAGTGAGTGAGAGAAAGAGAGAGAGAGGAGGGAGGGAAGAGAGAGTGGGATATATATAAATATATATATTTAAATATATAAAAACAACCACAATTATCAATTGAAAAATTGAAATATATGAATCCTATAATACCAAAGCACTTCAGAATATCAATGGCGAATATAAAAGATAATATTCCATCGTTTTCAAACAAAATTAAAAAAATATAAAATAAAAATTTATAAAATATCCAAGTGCAATCTCGGACTTAGGACCGATAAGTGGGGTTAAACTAGTTTGATGGAGCCAACCTTCCCCCTATTGCAACTTGGTAAGTTAATTGGAAAATCATATATATATATATATGACGGGCCCCAGGCCTGCTGGTAAAGTGAGGAGGGCATCATCTTCAAAATACTTCTTTATTTCGCTTCAATTACATAAAATCCAACTTGGTGGCCCTTTGGCGCGCAACCGGGTGGTACAAAAGACAACATCTCAGCGAGGAGACATCACCCAAACTTTTTCGAGTATGCATTCGCCTTCTTCAGCGCTCGTTCCACCATTAAATAGGCTTATTTACCCACAAATCCTTACGCGATGGTAAAGAGTTCGCTCTATTTTCATTTATTACTTCCTTAATTTTGAATCTAAACTTTTCAAACCTGACATATATATATATATATATATATATATATATACCGGGTGGGCAAAAAGTCCGTAAAAATTTTAAAAATTCATAAAATCCGGAGAAATGAACGAAAAAAAAACTGTTTGCAGGATCAGCCTTAGTATGTAACGGGATTTTTTTTAAGCTAGAAAAAAAATAATTCGAAAATCATCCGGTAGGTGGCGTTTATGTACGCAAATCAAAGAAACAATGCATAAATAATGAACAGAAAACTTTCACAACTTTATTACACCATAATATGTTCCACATGACCACCACCACAAGAAAGAAGACATTCCAGACGAGTGACAAATCCAGCAACGGCAGAGTGCAACATGTCCGGATGTATGGAGGATACTTCTCTGCGGATCGCATCTTTTAGTTCCAACAGACTTGATGGACCGGATAGATACACGTGAGATTTCAAATATCCCCACAACCAGAAGTCTACCGGTGTTAAATCTGGAGACCGAAGAAGCCATGGGTACCTGCGGCGCCTGCTAACGATTCTGTCTTCCCCGAACGTCTGTATCAGGAATGCCTTAACCGGGTTAACAGTGTGACTGGTTGCTCCATCCTGCATGAACGTGACATTCGAAATCTGACCTCGTTGAATTACACATGGCACGACAGTCTCCCGCAGAAGCATTAGATAACGCTGAGCATTTACCGTTTCGTTATCCATCCATTTACTGGACACTGCGTTTCAAAGAAGAAGGGTCCTATGATAAATGAACCCGGGAAACCACACCATGCTGTCACTTTTGAGGAATGCCATGACTTCTGTGTGTACTCACGTGGATAAGAGGTCGCCCAAATGCGACAGTTATGGTTGTTAGCGTCACCATGAAGCGAGAAATGAGCTTCATCTGTCCACAAGATGTTAAAAACCCAGGTGGGATCCTGTTTCATTTTAGAGAAGGCCCTCTTCGCAAATGCATCCCTCTGTGCGGTATCTGCTGGAGAAAGTTCATTGCACGATTACAATTTGTATGGGTACAGCTGGAGGATTCGACGAAGAATATTACGGACAGATGATGGCGGTAAGCCCAATCGTCTGGCAGCTTCACGAGCACTGCTGGTCCCTGAAGCTGCTTCGGACGCAATCGCTTCCATTTCGACAGCAATGCAGGATGCACGTGCTTCTTTCAAGCATGGTCGTCCGGCTCGTGCTCGATCCTCCAACTTTCCAGTTTCCTCAAAACGTTTAACAAGCTTTAAGAGACCTGCAGGTGTTAAAGGGCCTTTTCCACTCTTCACATTTTTCTGAACTCGGAATTTACTTAAGGCAATGGTCGCTGATTTCTCGTTCATGTAAAATAACTTCACCAACAAAGCTTTATCCAACGCACTGAGCATCCTTGTTCACATTCACTGTTTGTAATACTGAAATGAATGTGGATTCATTTCGAGCAAAGGTTTTTATAACCATCTAATTTGCATATTTCCACCAGACGCTTGTAACAGCGCCACCTACCGGATGATTTTCGAATTATTATTTTTTTTTCTAGCTTAAAAAAAATCCCGTGACATACTAATGCTGATCCTGCAAACAGTTTTTTTTTCGTTCATTTCTCCGGATTTTATGAATTTTTACGGACTTTTTGCCCACCCCGTATATATATTAGCATTTTTCTACTTTTCTTACGTAATTATTTTGTGATTTTTCTGCATTAAGAGTTTGGGAGAGTTTGTTACATAATAGTAGTGATTGGTTTTATCATGCTCTCTGAGTTATCCATACTCTGAAGTTTTGTTTATTTTATTTTATTTGGTTTTCCTACCGAGTTGCAAAGGGGGAAGGTTGGCGCCTTTAAACTAGTTTAACCCCACTTATTCGGTCCTAAGTCCGAAATTGCTTTCTGACTCGCTAGGTTCTTCTTTTTTTATTTCTCTATAATTTTGTTCTTCATGTTCAGCTTTTATATTTTTATTACGCTATTTCTTCTTATGTTCTTTATCTATTATTTCTTGTTTTTGATATATAATACATATTTCTTTTATATATATATATATAATACAAATTTCTTTCATATATATATATATATATATATATATATATATTAATATATAGTGTATAACAGAGAATCAGAGATATAGTATGAAAGAGAGAATTAGAGATAAAGTGAAAGAGACCAAGAGAATGAGAGAGTACGAGAGAGAATGAGAGAGTACGAGAGAGCAAGAGAGAGTGTGAAAAGAAGTGTGCGAAAGAGTGAGTATGAGAAAGAGTGAATGTGTGATAGAAAGTCAGAGAGATAGTGAGAGTAACAGTGAATGTAAGAGCGCGTGCGCTCGGGAGAGAGAGATTGTCAAAAAATAGCATAATGAAGTGTTATACAGTTAATTTAGTTTCGATGAATTAAAAATATTCAGCTGATGATAAAAGAACTATTTTAAGAAATAACTATACATTTTTTTCACAAAATTTTCTAGAAATGTTTCACTGCATATTATTGAATACGTGATTTCAAAACATTAATTTTACGGGTACTAAGCATAATATATCACTATTTATAAGTGAAGAGTAAATTCATATTATTAGGTTAAGGAGCTTTTACATAAATGTTCCTTATTAGATTATTTAATTTGACATTGAACTTGTGGTAAACATTTAGACAGTCATTTAAAGAATGATAAATTCAATCATTTTGTGTTCAGTTAGGCCTAAAATATGTGACAATCTAATTATTTGCCGAACATTTGAAAAAATATTGATTTAATTTATATTTCCTTACAATAAGGAATACAGTATCAATAGTCTGGGAACTTTTAATCTTGTTCATTTTAGTAAAGAAAATTATGTTGGTAGGTGTAATTAAAATTATCTTAAAATGTGTTATATTTGAGTTACATAAAAAAGGAAATTGTATAATCAGATAAAAAAAATCATATAAATGTGATGTCGTTTGAATAGCATACTATTATTCCAATGAAACACCGACGATATAAATAAATATATAATTAAAAAAACAATTTTAAAGCTCTAACAATGGGAATACTTGCACTATCTTTAACAATAATGAAGTATTATCTTTTTTTTTCTTTTGGCTATTTTTCTGTAAATCAAGTGATAAACGCGCGCTAAGATAAAAATTGTATTTTTCAAAGATTAAACTAAATGGAAATTAGCTTATTAGAAGTGCGAGTTAAAAACATAGCCTTTGTTATATATATCTGTACAAAAGCAATAATTTTATTAAAGACTTTTCCTGCACAGTAGTCGCCGTAGTAGCCGATGGTCACGAACTCATGGCTTGTGTTATTTCTGTTGTGTTATGGGGCTAGTTCTGGTTCCACAAAACTAAAGTTCTCATTTTAGTGTGATGCTGAAGTTTGGAGAAAGGAGTGTCTTTTCAGGTTTTACCCTCATCTCTTAACCCTTTAACCGGCATAAATCTAAAATACACTTTTCTGGGATAAAGTACTTGATAAATGTAATGTTCTCATCCCCTATAAACATTATTTAGTCACAAAAAAATCTGATCAAGGGTTTATTTCCTGGGTGGTGGCTAGACGTTATAGCCACTGCGCGCTTAGGACATCTTACTTACTTTTCAGGATAGAAGTAATGAATCATATTACAATAAGCTTTTTATGAAAAATTGATATTTATGTTATAACTATTTCAATAACAATTAAATACAAAGTATAAGTGTAATTAAATAATAATAGAATACTTACTAAGAATATATATAGAATACTTAGAATATGATTGAGAAATTGGTATGTATATCCACATTTTATATTCTATTTAATTTTAGTATAAAAGGTTATAAATAAAGTAATATTTTTGAGAATTTAAATTAGTTATTTCACAAATTTGATGAACTATTTACTATGGAACTTTATAATATGCAAATGTCTTTTTCCGAGCAGAAAATCTAAATCTGTAATGAAAGACTTTTGAACCCGAGAATCTTGTACCACATATTGTAAACAAAGTTTGTTTATATATTTACGACCCTCAACTTTCTCACATGATTCTAAGTGTGGAGAAAAGCAAAAATTTCTAGGTCATTTTTCTGTTTTATGTGGGCAGAGGATAGAGCTTTTAGCCACACATAAAAGCTTTCCATAAACCTAAATAAAACCTTTTTTTTAATTGCAAATCTGCTTATTTCATTCAGAGGAGAGAAATGTATACTAAGACATGTCGAAATTTTTTTCAAAGACCAGAAATTTTATTTATAGTAATCAAAATACAATTTGTAGATTTACACCGAGAAAAAATGTTTTTAACTACACATCAGAGGACATGAAATGCAAAATAAAAAAGCATCGTCCTGCCATTTGTATTGATTTTTATGCGTTTTAGCTTCAATTAACTCATGTGGATGGACTAAATATCTATAATCCACTTGGAGAAATTTTTTTTAATATGTGGCTAGACGTATTAGCCACTGACCACTAAAGGGTTAACCATGGTCGAAGCTTACGAAGTTGGACACCAGCAGCCTTTGTGTTGTTTCAGAGGGTGACGTTTATGAACAACGAATTATTTCCTATGTCATAGTGACCGCGGTAGTCTAGTTGTCAAGGTAACGGACTCGTGGCCGACGTGTCATGAGTTCTAGCCTAGTACCACTAAAGTCCCACCGTGATTCGACGACACAAACTTGTCTTACGCGTTTTTTTCTTTGAAAACTTGACTTATCTTTATGGACTTGCTCCTTTCATTTTTTCCAAATAAATCAAACTGTGGTCTCGATTCCTGATTCCCCATAAGGACTGTTGAGAGATGTAATGGGAGCTGCTATCTTAAACAGAGGGCTGCGGTAGCCCAGTAGTTAAGGTATCAGATCATGGCAGGCATGTAATGAGTTCGAGCCCAATACCACTAAAGACCCACCGTGTAGGGCAGCGATGCTCGTTAAATCTGTCGAGAGTTCAAACGTCCTACCGTTGGTGTGGTGTGGTAGTTAGGAAAGGAGGATTCCAGCTCCGGTGTCGTTTTCGTCACTTGACCATGGTTCAAAATTATGAGGTTCGTCGCTAAAAGCTCTCGAGTAGTTGAACTGCGCGACGTTAATATTCACTCACTATTCTTATGTTACTCGTATAAGTAATATTAGTTGTTGCATGAATAGAAGTGTGGAACAAGTAGGATATGGTCAAAATTGAATCTTTGTTGAAAGGATCTCAAGACATTATCTTAGGAAAACTATACTTCTCGGTGTTGCCTAAAGCATTTTTGTGCGAGTGTACCACTTAATAAAAATACTCTCATTAACAATTAAGTAAAATACTTCACTATTTGGAAATATTCCATCTGAGTAAAATAATACGATACATTGAAGGTAAAATATTATCTTTAAAGTTAATTTAAATTTTAAAAAAATGAATCAAGTTAAATAATAAATTAATTCGAATCATCAAAATTATTTACAAGTGAAAGGAAAACTTAATCGAGCAAAAATTGATCAATAATTTATTCTCTTCTAAGTTATATAACAGTTTGAAAAAAAAGAAACTACTATTAATTTTTTTTAAAACTTGAAGTGAATTTCTGAAATTATTTTTAAATAATCTTAAGGATCATTTACAAAAAGTTCGTAACTTAGTTAATGCTTCAAAATTTAAAGAAATAAGTTTAACATTATTTCCAGAAAGAAAATGCATAGAAATGATACACTTAGACAAAATATGTTAAATACAAAATAATGAAGGAAAATTAAAAATCAAAAGAATAAAAGTATAAAAGCAAAAGAATTTTTTAGCTATAAAGGAAATTAGAAAAATAAAAGAAAAAGAATAAAACTTAAGAAAGCACAACAAATGTGCTTAAGTGTGCCAGATTGAGAAAGAAAAGAAATTTAAAATAATGATACAATAAAAACATCTCTTACGTACTTCTTGAACAAGATAATTTCAGAAATAAATATTTTAAAGACAAAAGATTGCTTCGTTTGGATTATGAATTTTTAAAAGTAAAAGCTATTGCTTTATGAAAATGAACATTCTTTATTCGTTGAGCTTCTGTATGGATCTCATTAAATTTTACAGAAATTCAAAAAACGAAATAGTTCGCTACATCATACATTATTAAAAATTTCGATTACTTTCCCAACCTTAAATAACATTTACCTTAACTAAGTCAAAGTTGATACAACACTTTGCCTTTGATATTTTCGGAAGTTTTCGTGACAATAATCAGGGACTAATTTGCGGAACAAGACTTAATGAAATCAAAGTTTTTTCGCCCCATCGCTTCATCCAGATATAATTATCCACTTCCGTTATTGCTAATTATACGCACAGATGCTTATCGCCTAACGATGAAATATCATTCATTAAGCTAGGCGATCAATTATGTAGGATTTTTATTATCTTTACCTATATTTTATGATGTTTGGTTTGTGAGTTTATTAATAAGAATTAATGAGCAAGGACTTAATTGATCCTAATAAGAATACCATTATTTAGTTCTATTGCTTACTTTGGGCTTTAAGAACGAAAACTTTTGTATTATTATTTTTTTAATCATAAACATGAGTTCCTTTTTGATTTTTCTGTCTTACGCTTTTGGATTCTGAGGAAATGGTATATTGGAATGATTTAAAATTTTGCCGAGACATATTTTTTTAGATGTAAAATGCGGGAGAAATTTGTTTTAGTAGTTTAGTGGTTCCCGTAATGAATATAGACTACTCATTCTCTATCTTAAAAGTGTAAGATAATATTTTTAAACTATCCGTTTTCTAATTTTTATAGAGAGGATAAAATGTTCATGAAGAAAGGTAGTTGGTTAAATGACATGAAAAAAAGAGAAATGGATAATATCTTTATTAGCATAACTCTTACCGTGTTTTTTTTGAGGTTATAGATTTCTAAGTCCCACATGTTGAGTATATATTTAATAAACTTCTTAAAATAGAAAACCTCACAACAACACAAATTTATATTTGGTTGCATTTCCTTTTGCTTTCAGAACAGCTTCCAAACAGTGTTGCACTGAGTTGAGAAGGATTGGTGTTGTTTCACTTGATTACTTTTGTCTACTCTGCTTGTACTACTGCGTGTGTTTTTAAGTTTCTTTAAACACCATATTTACTCGAATCTATGCCACACTTTTTTTCCAATATTAAAGCTACTGAAAATCGGTTGCGGCTTAGAATAGGATTAAATAAAATGTGTTGGATGAGGCAATTAGAGCAATTACAAGTTTGACTCTATTTTACAGTATTTTTCATTTTACACAAAGACTTGTTAAGAATATCGGGTCGGCTTAGATTCGAATAAATACGGCATTATGCTTTTGAACAGATTTTTCCAAATCAGATTACGTCGTTTCAATCGCGACAAGATTTAGGCATGTTATGCACTGCAATGTATGCTTATTGCAAATCAAGCATAATTTACGAAATCTAGTTGCATACCCTAGGTTTTTACCTTGCAGAAACAAAATACGAGAGACTAAACCTGAGATTTCTCATAATTTTATTTTAAGTTATTCTTCAGTATGTCCAAATATTTAATTTTATCTATGATCCTGCTCACAAAATCTAGTGGTCGCGGTAGCCGAGTGGTATAGGTATCGGACCGTGGCTTGCCTTGTCACGGGTTCGAGCCCATTACTACTAAAGACCTGCCGTGTAGGGCAGCGATGCACGTAAAATCTATCGAGAGCTGAAACGTCCTCCCGTTGGTGTGGTGTGGTAGTTAGGAGAGGGGGCTAGCTCAGGTGTCGTCCACGTCATTTGACCATGGTTCAAAATTACGTAGTCCGTCGCCAAAAGCCCTCGTGTAGTTGAACAGTGTGACGTTAATATTCAATCAGCTCACAAAAACTAATTTTCCCACCTTTGTTGCAGATATACAATCCCATACAGGAACCGAATAACCATTATGCCATCATGCTTGTTTTGAGAAAGTTGTTAGGTTATTCTTCTGCAAAACATAACATCGACTATCACTTCAAAAGACACTATTACCACTGTAGCCGTGTGGTCATGGTCACGAACACGTAGCTGGTGCGTCAAGAGTTTGAGCTTGAGTACCCCTCTAGATCCGCCGTGTAGTTAACGTTAAATCTCTGCCATGGCTTTAAGTCCTGCAATTAGCGTGGTTTGGTAGCTTAGAGAGGGTATGTCGGTTCAGATGTGATCCTCGTCACTTAAGGTATTCGACTACGTTCGGAACTGTGATTTTAAAAAGGTGCATAAAGGGATAACTTTTATGATATTTAGTGTAACTTAGATTAGAATAAATGCATAAAATTGTTTTGAGGACATTTTGTCAAAAAAAAATTATTTAAATACAATATTTCGGCAAAAAATTAACTTAGAATAACTTTTTTTCAAAATGTTCTTCTTTTGTGAAAAATGTTTCTATTATAATAATATTTTGCCAGTATATATAGCTCAGACTTCTGTACAGAGGTTCAACTATGATTTTGGAAAAATTCACATTATTTTCAGAGTTACAGCCATTTGAAATACTTATTGGCGTTTTTCTTTTTAAACTTCTCCCATCTGTTGTCGTAAAACATGGATAAACCCACTTCTAAGTTATATATTTCAAAAATTCTAGTTGAGCTTCTGAACAGAGGTCTGAGCAAAATACAGGCAAAATATTATTATAATAGCATTTTTCACAAAAGGAGAACATTTTGAAAAAAGATTATTCTAAGTTAATTTTTTGCCGAAATATTGTATTTAAATAATTTGTTTTTTGTTAAAATGTCCTTAAAACAATTTTATACATGTATTCTAATCTAAGTGACACTAAATATGAAATGATCCATTTATGCGCTTTTTTAAAATCATGATTCCGAACGTAGTCGGATACCTGAACAATATAGTTCAAAACCACGAGGACCTTTACTAATTTTCTTCTTGTTGCTCTACAGTGCGTTTCTAATAAGCCTTCACTCTAAAGACGTTGGATTAGTTTTCATCACTAAAATATTCTTTTAGTTCAGATGTCTTGAGAGGCTTTGAAATAGTATTTTTAACAAATATAAATCTTTTTTGTCTTTTTGATTTGAAAATAAAGGCTTTTCTCCTGGCAACTCGATCGACATCAATTGCTTGTTGATATACTCTTCGAATAGTTTAAGCAGAAACACATCTGCATGTTCCTGTAGAAGTAGATGTGGCAACTTTTTACTGTACTTATCTCATAATTTTCTTTCTGCACACACAAAAAGTGTTTTTCTTATTCATAGAACTCATTTTTTTCTTTCACCCAAATTTATTTGCAATTTGCTCAATTTTTATACTTTTGGAACATCTTTTGTACGCATGATTAAATGTACTTTTCGCAACAATTCCTTTGCATATCACGTAAAGATTTAACATCTTCAGTCATTCGAATAATAATTATCTAGATTTTAATATTTACTTAAGCTTCCTTTCGCTACTAAGTATTTTTTCTCCTAGAAATCAAACATTAGAACCTTAAGAGAATTAAATTGTTTTATTGATTAATTAAAAGTAGAAGTAGCAAAGTCACAATTTTTCTAAAGCGATATTCAGTTATAATTAAAAATTACTAAATCATAAAAATCTTAGAACATCAGATATTTTAAATTTATATAGTAATGTGAAATTGTCAAATATGATATTATTTTCATTAAAAAATAGGAGACGATATAAAATAAAGCAAAACAAAGAATTATATTGTTAATTAAAAGTACAAATTTCTATTTTGTTCTGCTTTTAGTATATTATGTTCATTTAAACTTTGGATAACAGATTTCTCCGTATCATAGCACACATATATGATTTGTATTTGGGGAACACTTTTCAAAATGTTCGTACACATTTAATTTTTCCTAATCATAAACCAAGTTAAAAATATCAGAAAATTATTTGAAAATCTATTTTAACGTATCTATAAAGTTCAACTTATTTTCCCAAAGAATATTCCATAACATTTTTTCTATTGAAAAACTCCCTTCCAGTTCTTAATATAAACACACTACTTTCTAAGAAAATCTGGGAAATTTTTAGCCATACGGATACACGTTTTCATTTCGTGGATTTACGAGCTAACGCTTTGATAAAAGAATGGAATGTGTTTAAATCTCTTTAGATATATAAAAGTAACTCTATAGGGACGACAATCTTGGGGAATAATGCATCTTTCCTACAAGTGATATTATTTCGGAAATAAAACTCAGACTCGAGCTGTTGATTTATTTCTTTTCCTAACAATTTCTTTTTTTGTTTATAGATACACTGCTCAACCTTCCAAATAAGTGAATTTTGTCACTCATGCAACAATAAGAGACTGTTTCGAGTAGTCCATGAGAACAATACCGTACACTATTGTCACTGTACCAAACAGAGGTGAAAAAGCAAAAATTCCGATTCTGAGGCGTGTTAATTATTCATTGAAAGCTTCTTAGGGAAAGAAGCTTCTTAGGTTGGAAAGAAGTTTCTCTCAGTTAAATGAGATAGGGAATGTCTAGGAGATGGTAAGCACTATTCCATTATTTTCTTTCAGAAGTCTGCTTTGGATTAGACATCACAAACCTTATTCTGAGATCAGGTTTGTGTATGTTCTTTAGTATTTCTGATGTAAAAAATGCTTTAAAAATGTGAATAAATCGGAGTACAAAGGTTAGATAAAAATTATTCTCTGTAAATTGCAATAAAGCTTAGGTGTTATCCAGCTAAAATTTAGCTTACATTTTACCTATACGTACAACTATATATTTTTTGTTCTTTAATTGAAAACAAGGACACCTTTAGTGATAAATTGAAATAATACTTGAATAATTATAGCTCTTTGATGAAGGATTATTATTTGTGTGGGTGTGGTTTAAAATCATATTTAAATTAATAAATTAGTATTTTCTTAGACTAAAACTTATACATTTTCTTACTTAATAAATTATACAAAATATATATGGTATAGAAAAGGGTCTAAAGCAGTGTTTCTCAAACTGTGGGGCGCGCCCCCCTTGGGGGGCGCGATAAACGTACAAGGGGGGCGCGAGGATATCGAAAATAAAAGATTTAAAAAAATTTATTTACTGGAATGAAGTAAAACAAAATACTTTCTGACGAAATAAAAAAATACACATTTACACCGATATAATTTATATATCTGCGATATTACGTCATAAAAAATTAAAGCTTCTACTTCTATTACGGTTTCTTTACAAACCAAAATGAGAAAAAACAAAACCCAGACCCATAATCGAAAAAATTTTTAGGAAGATAAAAAATTTATTACTGTTATATTATTGTCATCAGCTGTAGGCAGCAGAATGTAGTTGCTGCGGTTTGACCTTCGAACTTACTTGTACGGTTAGTTACGTCCCTGCTCTTATGTGTATTTGTTTTTTCATTTAGGGAAGTTGCAAATAAACTATTTCTGCTGCAATTTTTTTCTTGTAAAATATTTTTATGATTTATGGAAAAGCACAGAGAGCTAGCTCTTTGAAGGATTACTTGGCCAAGATTTATTTCCTAGTTATTCCCAAACATATAAAAAAGCATAATGAAAAACGTTTTACATAATTTTTTTTGAACATCCATATTGTAATAAATACACTTTTATTCTGGAGCTGTCACGCCGAGCACAAAGTGCACGAAATCGGTAATTCTGGCAAAACTGTTTAATTGTTACCAATGGCTCTGACACTATCCTCCTGTTTGACAGTCTTAACGTGTGAACTAAAATATATTTGTCACATATCTCCCTCTTTTTTGGGAGTGACAAACATTTTTTTACAATCTTGAGGTACTTGTTTTGACTGAGTTCCCGGTTTGATAACTTTTTTTCGAAATATTTTCTGTGTTCTTGAAAGTAGGGGTGAGTATATTTTCTCTTAATTAAATTATTCACTAGAATTACGATTTTTATTGTGTACTATAAAAATAATTATTAAAAAAAAGATTGGGGTGGCTTAATAACCCCACTCGACCATTAGTATCGAGTGCCTGCCTGCTCCAGGTTTAAAACATGTTGAAGTCTTTTCACTTTAAGTATTAAAAATAATACAATTATTTCTCATCGGAATTTTATATTATTGTTCATTATTCAACATCAATTCTAAATGCTAATTCTGTGAGGCTTAAAATTACAGTTCGCTTAAAACTAATTATAATTTGAGCAATGATTTAAAAAAAATCATTTTACATTTTTGTAAACATTGTTGCGCACTTGGCTTTACTCTCCTTAAAATTCAGCGATTATATCAATAAAGTTTTATTTTCTTATAAATGAACTCGTGCAAATAGCGGGTACTTCAGCCGGTATACTTTTAATGTACCAGTGCTGCACAGGGTATTTTATAACTAATTAATTAATGCTAAATTAAGAACAAGTTTAATAAGTATTAGCGACTTCCATGGGCTTGTCTTACAGAGCAAATTTTTCAAAGGAATGCTTATATGATTAGAAATTGACCCACTGACTTCTTTCTAAAAAAAAAAAGCTGATATCTATATTTTGTCTTCTAAGCAGCCACCGCATTTTACAATATGTTTCAATTTAAAAATTAGAGAAAGGAAAAATAACATAATAATTATCCTATTACTTAATATATATATATATATATATATATATATATATATATATATATATATATATATATATATATATTGCTTAAAAGCAACATATACAAAATTTAATACTTATGTCATGAATTTGTACGGTATATAATTAAGATTATTGCTTTAGCGTAAAAAAAAAGTGCATTATTATTGCATTCAGTACATTATTAATGTATAAGGGGGGCGCGATAAAAATTGTGATTGATAAGGGGGGCGCCAGTATTGAAAGTTTGAGAAGCACTGGTCTAAAGCAAGGGTGTCAAATTCAAAGGCTAACTTGGGTCAAACAAACAAGGTTTAACTTTGAGCGGGCCGCAAAAAAATCAATATTCGTAGAAACGTAGGTTTATTTCGAGTGAGTGAGTGAAGATTAACGTCGCACTGTTCAGCTACACGAGGGCTTTTGGCGACGGACCACGTAATTTTGAACCATGGTAAAGTGACGTGGACGACACCTGAGCTGGCACCCCCCTCTCCTAACTACCACACCACACCAACGGGTAGGTTTATTTCGAATATACAATATAATAAACATACATAAAAAACAAGAAAAAATTATTGCAGTGTTTTGTAAACTTTCAAAATTTGCGACCCAATTTCGTATCATAATTTTCATCACACCTTCATGCAGCAACACTGTAATGAATTCAATAATAATGAACTTTGACGCAAAAAGTAGAATTCGACCTTAATTATAAACCGTACAAATTATCAAGATAAATACCGTAAAATACGGCCTATAGCACGCAATTTTAACACAAAAAATAAGATCGAAATTTACGGGTGCGCGTTATACACCGGATATAAAAATGAGAGTTTCAAAAATTAAAAAAGAGATGTGCATAAAAAAACTTAAGCCTCTACAAAGATCTGAATGCTGTTCATTTAAAAGAAATGACATACCTTATGAACGTAAAGGGTTGTTTTTTTAGAAATATGCTATTTTTTCAAAATCCTGGGGTAATACCTAGAATAAATGGCTTTAAAACATAATAGCATTGCTAACGTATATTGCAGGTTCCTTCGTAAAAGGGGGTGAGGTGGGCGTTATACGGCGAATATACCTGTAAATTAAAAAATACAGCTTGAAAGTATAGGTGCACGTTATACGCCTGATTTTACGGTATTAAATTTTGCATATTTACTTTTAAGTAATAGTATAAGTAAAATGTTGCTTTTCCTTTAATTTTTAAATTGTAAAAGATTGCAATAAACTTGCAACGTGTATTTTTATTATGTCAGAATATATTTTGTTTTGTTTCCTTTCAGTGATTTAACAATTTTTAAAATAATTTTTTCTTACTTTTCGAAGTTTGGATATGCTCGTGCTCCCCACGAAAGGTTACATGACCCTCTAGGGGGTGTGCCCCACAGTTTGAGAATCACTGGATTAATGTTTATGTCCTGACACTTGGTATCTCTTCTTTGCTATCTTTCTTATTTTTTGTTAGTTTATTATATGTTTTTGTGTGCCCGATATATTGGTCGGGCCGCAGAAATGTTTGCTGGGGGTCGCGAGTTTGACATCCTTGGTCTAAAGGCATGAACTAATTTCATGTAACATTTAGAAGAAAAATTTTTTTTCGTATTCTTAAGAACTAGTTTTTTTTATAATCGTATAACTCCCCTCCCAACAATTTCAAAATTTATATAAAAATAAATTCTAAATGCGTGTATGTTCTTTGTTTCCGATATATCTCTTTTAAATTAACTCAACTTGCCGAAAACTATTTTTAATTATTTTAAGTATTTTAAATTGAGTAAATAATTAATCCTTCAGTTTTGAATGAAGTAATTTATGTTCTTTTAAAATATTGTCAGAAAGCACAAACTTAAGAAAAAATCCTTTGCACAAGAGCATTCTTTCTTTTAATATGAAATTCAACAACTTCTGAACTTTTTTCTTCGCCTAATGAGTTTAAACGGATTTTATAATTCTAACTCTTTTGTAAAAAAACGAAAAAATACAAAACTTATGCTCACAATGATCAAAAAAGCTCACAAATAATCAAAAATGCTCACAAATGACATTTATTTTCCTTTTCAAAGCTAGATCTAAGTTTTATTTTTCCCCCTGTCTTATGAACAATTTCATGATACTGATAGGTGTTACTAATATGTACAGATAGATATTTTTGTCAAGTTTCATTCTACAGGATAGTTATTCCTTTTGTTGATCTTAAATATGTGTAAGGATAGTTAAATTATAACAAACAAAATTCTACTTCCCATTTAAAATTTATTTTCCCACCGTATATATTCGAGCATAAAATTAAACCGCTAATATTTTTTTCAAAATATAACAAACCTTCAAATTTCAATCCGATCACATTTTCTTTTATGGTCTTACGCCGTACTTTCTCACGTGAGCTTTACTCTTCATTCGAAATTAATGATTTAACAGTTATTGAAGTAAAAATACGATCCAAATCGAATTCAGAGACAATTGACGTCATTTTGTATCATTGAAAGACATTTTTTTTAGTTTAAAGCTTACAATGCAAAAGAATAAACTTGAGGATTGGCATATTTTTGCCTTTATATACAGGGTGATTCGTAGCTAGACCGACAAGCTTTCAGGTTGTGTAGGGGGTATAGAGACGACTCGGAACCCCCCATATAGGAATGCAGGATCCCAAATGTCGTAGTTGCGAACTATGGTGCAAAGAAACAGAGAAAAAGAATAGAAACAGCAACATTTTAAGAATTCTCAGGACTTTTAAATTGCACATTTTTCAAGCTTTTTAAAAAATTATATGTAAAAGCCTCAACATTTCTGAGCATTTTGATACCAAAATTTTGTTGATACTGTGAACACTTCTGAAGTTATTTGAGAAATAACTAGTGAAACTTAAACAAAACCCCCATCTTTTTCCTATCTTTAACTTCATTTTTCTCAAAACAAAAACTTTTAGCTTTTGCCCGCAGGATTTCTCACAAACTATTGAGGATATTAACTTGAAGTTTCATACATGGATTCAAAATAAGGCTTTTCATTACTTATACAAGAATTTTCAAAAAAAAAAATTTGAACAGATTTTTTTTATTTGCATCTTAATATTTTTCTTAAAATTTCAAAATTTTTGTTATAATTGTATTAAAATTTTTTTTTCGCTTTAAGTTTCTGAAAAGTTACTATAACTTCAAAAGGAATATTTTTATACCATGTAAAATTAATTTTGTAAATTTTGATCCAATTTGTACTTCAGATTCCTGCACGGTGTAAAATACTGATTTTCATACTTTCGAAAAATTGTACCACTTATATTTTTTTTAAAACTTTAAAATTTTTTTCTCGAGTTCTCCAAAAATTTGAGAAATAATGTAAATATATATGATTATCATGTGGTAAAAATTTCAAACTATTGTTTTATTGCTAAGTTACATTGGTTTGAAGAAGGATGTTTTTTCGCGTGCACGGATACCTGTTAAGGATACTGAAACGTCTTAATGGGGTAGAAAATACACTGCTGGCCATCGTAAATGCAACAACCTGAAAGAAGCATGCAAATAACATGAAATTTACAACTAGCGGAGGTGAGATATGCAAATGATTAGAATTTCAGCGCAGACTCACATCACGCGCGCCTGTGGCACTACCTCAAAGCGCTGTATAAGGCTTGGAGATTTCGACGATTTCAAGTTCGGCAATTGTTTTTTTCTTGTGGTTTTTTTTCAAAAAACGATCAGTTATGTCTCGAAGAAAACAGCGATCAGCTTTTGATCATGTATCCGAGTTCGAAAGAGGAAGGATAGTGGCTTACCGAGAGAGATTGTGGATTATCTTTCAGGGAAATCGGTAGTCGTGTTGGACGAAACCAAACAACTGTAATGCGGATATGTGACCGTTGGATGCAGGAGGGTACGACAGACCGACGTGGTCGATCGCATCCATCTCAGTGCACCACTTCACGTGAGGACAGGAAAATTGTGCGCATGGCAGTGACGGATCTCTCAGTCACATCACGAACCATAACACAACACATTGAATCTGCAACGCATCATTCAGTGTCTGCGCGTACCATTTGACGCCGTTTACAGCTGAGTGGTCTGTCCGCAAGACGTCCATTGCTTGGTCTACCCTTGACGCAGAACCACAGGCGTCTCCGCCGCCAATGGTGCGATGAAAGAAGGATGTGGGTGGCAGAATGGAATGAAGATGCTTTACTGACGAGTCACGCATCTGTCTGCAACACCACGATGGTCGGATTCAAGTCTGGAGACACCGTGGAGAGAGGACGCTGAACCGCTGCGTTATGCACCGCCACACAGGTCCTGCACGAGGTATTATGGTATGGGGCGGTATTGGATATCACTCTCGCACTCCTTTAATACGCATTGCCGGTATTTTAAACAGCCAGTGCTGTATCTCCGAGGTGTTGGAGCCAGTTGTCCTTCCTTACATTCAGGGCTTGGCCACATCCATAATTCAACTGGATAATGCGTGACCACACGTGGTACGCATTGTCCAAAGGTTCTTCGTCAATCACCAAATTGAATTGCTTCCCTGGTCAGCTCGCTCTCCGGATCTTTTGCCGATAGAAAACATGTGGTCCATGATTGCTCAATGATTGACCCAGATTACACCTTCAGCTTGCCGCACCAGATCAACTTTGGCAACGTGTAGAAGCTGCTTGGTCTGCTGTACCCCAAGAACACATCCAAAGTCTCTTTGAATCAGTGTTGAGGCGTGTGGCAGCGGTGATCTCCAACAATGGCAGCTACTCTGGTTACTGATTCTGGCAGGAACCACACTTCACAGAAGTCTATAAATTTAATCATTGGATACTTGGTCAACATGTTATCTTGGTCAACATGTTATCTTGGTCAACATGTTTCCTGGTACAAACACCGAGTGTCGTGCAGATTACAATCCGCATTTCCATACACTATCAGCATGTTGGCAGTTTCCCGTTTGAATGTGTGAGTTCATACTACTACCTTGGGAAACATAGCAAATGACGACTTCCAGCAGAATTGGTGTTCACAACACCTTCTGTTCAGCTCTCTCTACCGCAAGACTGCCTGGAGGAATTTTCCAGAAAGTCAGGAATTCTATGTAGCATCCCTGTCTGACTTTCCTGACGACTTCTGGTTGTGATTTCGAACACATGTTGTAGTATAACAATTTAATATAAAGCTTTCTGTCCCATTAATGTGTTGCTGTTACCCCTCCTCTGTTTCTTTGCACCATACCTACGGCATTTGTGAGCCTATATTCTGTGATACTGAGTCATCTCCGTATCCCCTACACACCCTGCAAGTTTGTCGATCTGGTTGTGAATCACCCTGTATGTAAATTGCAGTAGTAATGATGATTTTGGGTATAAGGGGAAGTTCTGTCGTTTTTGAACACGTGTACATTTACACGTTGTCGATTCTTAGCAAGAATTTGTATTTGACTGAAATCAGATTAAACAGTTAGATTAGTATACTATTGATGATTTCTACATGTTTTTTGCATTTTAGCTAATTTTTTAATCTTTTAAGCCTGTCAACATGAGTGAAAAAAAGTGCATTTAAGACATCGTATGTTTCTTAAGTTCAAAAAAGGCAATAAGATGGAGACAAAAATAAACTTGTGTGACGTGTTTGGAAAAGAAGCAGTAACAGTTTGAACACATGCCAAAAATGGCTTGTGAAATATTGCTTGGGAGTTTTTCTTTGAAAGGTGAACCCAAATCAGGAAGACCATCAGATGCAGGTGACGAAGTGCTACGCGGTATGGTTAAGACAAATCCTCCATTCACTTCCGTAGAAGGGAGAGAGGGGGGCTTCAAGCTTAGAATTCATAAGACTATTGCTTTGGATTATATTAAAAGGCTTGATTTTGTGTCCAAACTATAGGCTTGGGGGCCACACGAATTAAGCGAAAAAAAATTAATGTACAGAATTTCGATATGTTCACATCTTGCTCGTCTCAAAAGGGAACTCTTTTTGGACCACTCGGTGACTGGAGATGAAAAGTGGATAGTGTACAAACATATGGTAGGAAAAAGCGTATATGTCAACTAAAGGGAGACGCCACTATTCGCATCTAAAGTTGGCGTGAATTAGAACAAGGTTATGTTGCGTTGTTGGTGAGACAGCCAGGGTATAGTGCACTATAAGTTGCTGAAAGGAAATGAAACGACCATTACTGTTCGCAACTTGACGTTTTGAATAAAGAAATTCAACATAGACCTCCATATTTGGCCAACAGAAAGGGCGTGATTCTCCACGTGGCAATATACTCCGCATAAAAATTTGCAGAGTTGGGTTGGGGAACTTTACCTCACCCAGCATATACTCCACACTATCTGACTATCATCTGTTTAGGTCGTTACAAAACTGTCTTGAAATAAATAAATATATAAATTATGAGGGTGTCCACATGGCAGTGAAAGAATACTTTGTCTCCAAAACACAGGGCTTCTTATCCAGTGGGTCAGATAAGCTTCCAGAAGGCTTGCTGACTATTGTGACTAGCAAATGACAGTATATTTTAAATTAAATTAAAAAAAAAGCGAAAAAAACCTTTGTTTTTTTCTTCAGAAAAAAATCGACAGAACTTTCCCTTACACCCGATAATAAGTAATTGTTACAATAATATACAGATGTATGTTGGAGAGAGCCGCGGTATCCTAGTAGTCAAGGTAAGAAACTCGTGGCCGGCGTGTCATGAGTTCGAGCCCAGTACGACTGAAGAACCGCCGTGTAGGGGAGCGATGTACGTTAAATCTGTCGATAGTTCAAGCGCCCTTCCGTTGGTGTGTTGTGGTAGTTAGGAGAGGGGGTTCTAGATGAGGTTTCGTCCTTGTCACTTGACCATGGTGCCAAATTACGAGGTCCGTCGCCAAAAACCTTCGTGTAGCTCACTTATTACATATGTATGTTACAATAGTAATATTAATAATTTCTGTGAAACAATTGACGTAACTGTTAACTATTCTAATAATGATATAAAATATTATACAAATTTTATAATTATATAATCTGCAAAGTATTCTATCCATTATGTGATAAGTGGGTTCTTATGCATGGTCATAACAGAATTTCTACAAATATATTCTTTATTTCATGTTTTTTATATTTCAAATGCTTTGAGATGAATGTTAAAAATGCTTTTTAAAGACACAATAAAACGGAATTTCAACGAAATATTTCTGGTCGTACACGCAATGCTCTATTTTAGTAAATAAAGTGAGCTTCAACCACACTTGTCGATTTTTTTCTTCCAAACGATTCATTTCTTCACTTAGGTAGCTACTCATTTTTTCGAGTAAGCAAGTTTCATCACCCATGTCAAAATAAAATTTTGTTGAAGATCAAATTTGCCCTGCTATATTTTCAGCAAGAAAAGAAAATAATAGAGATAAAACTGGATTCTGCCTTTCATCATTTGATGCATCTTATAGATTATAAAAATATTTTTAATTTAAATCAATTTCTTATCCAAAGGCACGCGCGCAATACCACTTCTTTTTAAGTAATATCACTTTTAAATTAAAATTTTTGATTATATTATGAGATTACATTTAAGGCAGTGATTTTTAAACTGTGGTCTGCGGCTCTTTTTTAAGGGGTATGCAAAGGTATCTTATTTAACGTTGATATTTCCCTATTTTATAGACTAAGAAAGGCCTCATGCAAAAATGGAAAAATGCACCTTCCTGGACTAGATCCCTAAATAGTCTCCCAATAAAAAACTCTACTAGAACATGCATTTCGATCGATAATATTAATTCAGTTTTTTCATTGATTGCAACTACATAGTCATTACTGCAACGTTATATTTTCAAAAAATATAGTAGAAACACTGTGCAAAGATTAAGAACTGAATTCATATTCTTAGTATTATTGAGGAACTTTTAAATCACTCAGCCATGTGTTGGACGTCAGGAGGAGTCAAGGGGGGGGACATATATTTTTCAAAATCTTGGGGTCCGTGGTGTCAGGCTGACACTTAAAGGGAGGGCACTAAGATAGAAAGTTTAAGAACCGCTGAATTAAGGAATACGTACGGTGACAAGTTTACTAAAATGCCTTGCGATTTGTAATTTTATTTTATTAGTTGGCGTTTCTGACTTAAATTAATGAAAAACACCAATTAGGAAATTATATATGCCTATTTAAATTTATGAAAGTGAGGTATTTATATAAAATTTGATGAAAATTATACCGAAATTCAAAACACTCTACATCAAATTCGAAGCCATATATTTAAGTTATTTTTTACACAGCATATTTAACACAGTTATAAAGGTCATGAGCTAAAATCTAAAATATATTTACAATTATAAAAAAGTTATGCCTCATTGAAAAACTACATTTAATTTTCTGAAGAAAATTTTATAAAATGCATAAGGGTCGTAACAATAAAGTTTTTAAAATAAGTATCTATGAATGTTAGACATAAATTACTAGTTCATTGCCTTCATCATATTTAAAATAACATGTATACAAAATATGAAAGAAATATAATCATAAATATTTGAGATATAAGGTTTTAAGTAACATAACTTTGATAAAAACATGCAATTTTCATAAAAGACATTTTAAGTGTGTGTGTGTGGTATTGATTCTTATTTTATTAAAATAATGCTTATATCAGATATTTAAAATTCTCCACTTTCTCATAGCATAGAACTTCTACCTTCTCTATCTTAATACATTTTTTCTTTCGGGTAACTCGATTTTTTTCCCACGCGAAGTGGCAAACATGAAAAAAGACTTAATTTCAGTCAAACATTGATTCAAAAATTAAATTTATGGCTTTACATACATTCTAACATACATACTCATATATTTTTCAAATTAAAAATAACTATTTTTATTCATTAATGCACTAATAATGCTTTCTAACAGACTACAAATTTTGTTCGTTGTGTAAGTGTAATACTTTATTACAGGTGTCGGCAACCTATGGCACGCGTACAATTCTCAGTGGCATTATTCACTACTCTGTAAAGATATTACAAAAAGTTAAATCGCTTTGTCTTTTCTTTTTGCAACTACCACATTTTCTCTTTCTTTTGGTTTGTAGTGCCTATACATAAATATCAAAAATAATTTCAGTCGAAAATAGAATCTAGATTGATGCACATCGTGCACTATTGGTTATTTTTCATTTTACGACACGTTCCTAGTTTTATTGTCAAAACTTGTATTTTATTTGTTTAATAATTGTGATGATTCAAAATGTATATTAAATTCAAATGACCACTAAACAAGTAATATAAAATTTTTTTAAAGTCAATTCCTACTTAGATCAATAAAGATTTTTTTTTATTTTAGCTACTTTTTATTAAATAGTTACAATTAATTTAAATATGTACATACATATGACAGAATCACAACATTAAGTGGTAATTAACTTTAATCATTTATCATTAAAGTATCGTATAATCATCCAATACAATCGTGTATGTAAAATTTCAGTTCAACTCAATTCTTTGAAACGTGAGGGAAAAAAATCTTTTAAAGTTTTCACCCAAGTCGCTAAAAATGAAGCCAATGGGGCTGTATCTATAATTCCTTAAATAATTAGTTTCAGTCAATTAATTTTAATTAATTATAATTAAATTATCGTATTTTTACCCCAAACAATAGTGTATAGAAAATTTTTCAGCTCAAATGAGTGCTTTAAAATGTGAGAAAAAATACCTTTTCAAGTTTTGACACCAGTCGCCAAAAAATGATGCCAACGGGACTGTATCTGTAATTCTTTGAACAATTAGTTTTAATCAATTAATTTTTACTAATTATTATTAAATTATTGTATTGTCATCCAAAATAATTCTGTGTATAAAATTTCAGCTCAATTGAGAGCTTTAAAATGTTTAACGATTGAAAACTCAACCAAGATAAATATATAGAGAGAGAGTGTGAGCTAATAGTAGGAATCGAAGAAAAAAAAGAAAGCTTCCTCTTCACGGTTTTCGGGACTGTTGGACGAATTAATAAGGATTCGTACAGCAAAAATTGTGCTGATGTGTGTTATGTCACGGGTTAAGATTACGAATACATTTTCAAACTAAACATCAGCCTACTCTTCATAATTTTGATATGAAAGGTAAAGTTATAAAAAGAGCTATTACACTGGTTGTAAGAAGCGTCTTTTGTCAAACAACTGGAACCAAAACTAAAGCGACTCAATGTAATTTCGTAATTGCTCATTGTATAGCTGCCGAAGTCAAACCTTTCACAGATGGCTAATATGTAATGGACGGATATATTACATATATTAGGATATAAATAAATATCTTTAAATGAGATGCATAAGTAATGTATAATATAAAACTCTAAAAGTGTATTTCTGACCTCAATTCCCTAAATCTGCATACATTGTAGCAGAAATCGAATTGTTTCAATTATTTGCTACTGGAGGAATTTTAATCATTTTTATGCATTTTGGTTTTGCACGTTACAATTGCAAAGTTGCCGAATCCTGCTTTACTAAGTAATAAAGCATTTTAAATATTGTGCTCATAACCAATGTAGTTGAAGTGTTTTATTAACAGTTTGGAATTTTTTTCAGGAAATGTGTTTTCTTCATCTTAAAAATCATTATTTTCCTTTACAATAAACATTAATTTAGAATATATTTTTTAAAACTAACATATATAAGCCTATGGAAGTGTTAAGAGGACTTGATACCTCAAAAATGACAGACTTATTTTTTTTATTTTTATTTAATCTTATTCTTTGCATTATTATCTTTCGATTGATATATCACTTGTGCATGTCGGATAGTTAGGAGTTGAATAAAACTTCCTTTGAAAGCAAATTAGGCAATTCAACCACGCTCCTTTTTTAGAAAAAAAGCGGTTTGATAAAAAAAATCAATTTTATAAAGAGAAATAATAACATTAAAAAAGAATGTGTAATATAGAAAGCAGAATATTTTACGGAGGCTATACAATACAATCATTTTTTTTCTTTGTGAAATGTGTACAAGTAAAATTTTTGAATTAAGGCATTTTATATTAATAATTTTACAATTTCAGTTCTTATTCCTCATATATTTTTCATACAAATGTAGTACTTCAATATCATAAGAAGAAAAAAAAAATAAAATTTATGTCGCGAAAGAAAAATTTTTTTTAAACATTTTTCTTGAATTTTCTTGTGCAATTAGTACTCTCTAGAACTGATTATTTATAAAAATCTGTGGGCTGAAAAAATATGAAAATGCGATTATTTTAAAGAAAAATGTACAATTAATATCTTTAAGTGGTGTTTTAAGTTTATTTAAGCTTATTATAATTATTTTTTTTTGAAATTATAAACTTTAAAGTGGTTTTTCTCATTTTGTGTTTTTCGAAACATTAGTGCAGTCAAAATGCTACTCCTTCCACAATTATTTACCAATCACTTCAATTTTTTCCTGTGTGTTATATATAAAGAATGTAATAAAATTAGGGATCCGTTTTGCTATAAACTGAATACTTTTTCAAAAAAAAATTAAAATGTAAGAGATATTGCCTTTTTCGTTGATTTTTAGCATGCATATCAACGTTTCATTTTTTTTTCTCAAAAACGAATTAAGTTATTGTAAAATTGATAGTTTAAGTTGCTTTGAACATTCATAAGAATATTACAAAAAAATTTCAGTTCAAAAAATTAATATTTACAAAAGGAGTATAATTTTAAAATTTTCCAAATTTTCTTCAAAAACTTTAGATTTTTAAAATTGTGTGAATATGTGAAACATTTCATCTCGTATAATTTTTTTGAATAGAAACATTATATAAAATGCTAAAATATAATTTTTAAATACATAAATAAAGAAAGTTGTTCAAATGATACCAAGTTCCCTTAAGAATGAATATTATGCATATGAATACAGAAATTATTAAGAAGTGTTTCTCTTAAATGCTTCCGATTTATTCTTTGATAAATTCAGTTATTTGTTGAGATATTTACTATGGTAAAATCCAAAAACATTTGGATAAATTTGAAATAAAAATTTAGAAGAAAGTCTGCAAAATAATTTTATACAAATAATACCAATTTCAGTCTGGAATTAAGTAAAACCGTGCAATCCTGCACTTTATAAATTAATGTCTGAAATAAAAATAAGCGAAGCTTTGTCATCAAATTGTCAAAGTACACGGAAGTTTTGTTTTTATGATAGCAGTTATCAATGGGCTTGGGATCTTTGATGAAAGGAAATCGATATTACCCATAACTGAGTAAAAAAAATGTATAAAACCTATTTTTTAGGAGTTGAGATTGATATAGAGTTCAATATAGTTTTAAAATAAAATCCAAAAACATGAGTTTTAATATTTTGATCCATTTTCCACATTTTAAATGTCCTTGGTCTTATAGTGTCCTTCCCATCCATTATTCCCCCTGTTGCGACTCGGGTGAAATAGCTGTCATGCGTAAGTTGCCCGGTAGAAAAAAAAGGTTGTAGACCCCAGGTCTAACGTTTCATACTTTTTACTGGTTAATTAAAATACACAAAATTATCTCAATTGATTTTTTTGATAACAAAAATTTCAAGCGAATAGTTCATGGAGGACTGATTATTTTTTAACGGCGCTCTTCGAAGCAACACGGATGTCATTAACTGAATGCAAAAGGTAACCGAACTCCTTTAAAAGGGTTTTCAGCTACAAACTGCTACCCTGGGAAGTAACTTGGGACGGGGCTTCATTGGTTTTCACACTAATCCTCTTTTGGAATCTTTGGGGCCAGAATTGAGTTATTTCAATCCATTGTGAGAACCCCCGGCCCGGGGGTATCATCTCTTCATCTATGCGACCTAGATTTGTAGGAGGAAATGATTGATCACCCAAATTCGCCATAATAAATCTAATTTATTATTGTATAAATATATTGATTAACACGACGCAAGTCTTACTATAGGAATTCAATCAGGAGTGATACAACGTAATTCTAAATTCTAAGTAAATAGCGCCTGAAATCCTAATCACTATCTTTATGAGAAGTTACCCTAAGAATCTTTACCTACCTTAGATTCCTTAACACTTAAATCCGTTCTATAATTACACTTCTATATTTAATATCTTACCAACAGCTCACGGCGATCAGCATCTCAGCTTTCTGTGTCTCCTTCTTCTATTCTATTCTTCTACTATTCTACTATTATTCTACTAACACGCGAATGCTTAAGTTCCATTATATATCTATTAACTAATCTGCATATCGTGGTTTCTTCTTGAGAGGATTGGATTGAAATAACTCAATTCTGGCCCCAAAGATTCCCCAAAAGGATTAGTGTGAAAACGTGATAAAGCCCCCTCACAAGCCACACACGAAATCAGTCTTTATTGATGAAAATATATTCTTCCTTTTTTTTTTTACAGAACAGTTTACAGAAGTTTCAACTTAATTTGCTCAATTTCGTGATTTGGAGCCAAAATGAATTGACGAGGATGACATTTTTGTTTGTATCCCACTCTTCTCTCTTTCTCAAACTTCCACACTACGAATGATTTAACGTGCCCCAGCTTCCACAGGATGGAATCATTACTCATTGGTAACAATGTCGTTAAGGAGTTCGTGACCGTGATTGCTCGAATATTGCGCTTACAGTTCACAAAGGGGCAAAATAAGGTATTTAAATTTTTTTTAAAGGAAGCCTAAAGAAATGGCCCTTTTAAATATTCTTTTTCCTCAAACAATATATACATTACTCATTTCAAGGTTAATGAAGCATGTTAATTTATCTACAATATTATAAAAATTTTCTTGGCAACAATAGAGATTCGGTTACTGAACTGGACTTAATGATATCGATGTTTTTTCATGATGTTGCAGCTTTTAATAATCACCCACTTTAGCTAATACTAATTATATGCATAAGTGATTATCGTTAAGACTGAGTTATTGTTCATTAGTTGTAGGTAATTAATTTAGATGTATTTTGTTTTTAATATAACACACTCTGTACGAGTTCATTAAAAAGGATTATGGAGTAAAAAGTTAATTGAGCTTTCGTAAATTTATCATCAAGCCATTCTACTGTTTATTGTAGAGTTTAGGTGCAAAAAATGTTTCATTACTAATATACTAATCTTTAGTAACCCTTTCTTTTAATTTCTCCTCTCTTTTAGATTTAATTTTTAATTTATTTTATACTTTTAAATGTGTTAATTTTACAGAAATTTTTCTATTTTTGATATGAAGTTTAAAACACATTAGAAAATTAGCTTAAAATCGAAAGTGGTAAAATTCATTGGATGGAGGAAATTGAACATGATATTGAAGTTTAAAGTAATTACAGGTTCATGTATGTATTTGAAAGCTTTCCATTCTGGTAAAATAAATTAATTATTTACTTCTTATTATTTTTATTTATCAATTCTCAATTTCGTAAATATCGGATATATCGACAAACCATTTTGCACTTTTTTAAATTTAAAATCCATCACAGCTTACATTCGAATAATAACGGTATATATATATATATATATATATATATATATATATATATATATATATATATAGATATATCTGTGTGTGAGGAGTAGTACTTTTTATAAAATATATTTACTTGCTTCTAAGCTTTTTTTCTTTAATATAATCCAATTTGTGTTTGCTTTCATTTAAATTGAAGTAAAAAATGGCAAAGATAACACTTAGTAAATAATTAAATACCAAAAAACAGAAATAAGAAGAAATTAATTGCATTAACAAAAACTTTTTAATTGGATCCAGTTTTTATGTCTATAATTTACTTGGTAGTAAAATCAAGTTTTTTTTTGTGTACGCAATGTATTTTTTGAATGCTTAAATGCCTACACATGAAAAATGCTGCTTGGAATTTTAGTTATTTTTTGTTATTCTCGATTTTTTTTCTGAATTAAGAATTAATTATTAAAGCAAATAATTTGAGAGTATTCAATAATAAAAATATTTATAAAAATTCTTTATAATCATGATTCTATTTATGTTTTAAAATCATTTTAATTTATCAAACAAGGAAAAATTCAGATTGCGATTTTTTTCCTTTAAATTTAACTATTAAAAGGAGGCAAAAGCAAAATAAAACTTTGGAAAATTAAATGTTATATACTTAATTTTAGTACTTTAATAAAAAATGATTTTTTAAAAAATTCCCTAGATTTTTATTTAGTTTTAAATTTTTAAATTTAAAGTAGAAATAAAACGTTTAATGAACAAGGTTGCTAATCGTTTGGCTAAAAGAAATTTTATTATATTCCATTTTTTCTTACTATCTAATCGAGAAAAGAAACGATTACTTTTATATTTAATATAAAAAGAATTATTACAGATAATCAGACTAAATATTTCCCTGTTTATTTAAACTTTTGGGAATTCAATCAATAGATTAATTTATTAATATTAAAATCTAGAGCTATGCCACACATTTTTATAATCAACGAATTAAATATAATGATGCTAAAAGTTTTATTTTAAAATTTTTTATCATTCTTTTTTTTCAAATTCCTCCATTGTTGGATAATACACGGTTTGCAAACATGTTAAATAAAAATTTAAAGGTACTAATAAATTAATGGTAATTTAAGTGCATTTGTGCGGCTTAATTTTCAGTAGTTTTTTGATTATTAATTTTTTAAAATAATAGTTACACTGTGTTTTAAAAACTGATTATGTTATTATATTAAGAACAAATTGCATGTATCATAAAAATATAATTCCGATATATTAATTTTCATTAATCAAAGCCATTAAATTTTATAGGAAATTGCAAATGTGCGAACACTTTTGTCGTCCACTGTATATGAAATCAGAATAATGTTAAACAAACAGAATAATATCTATTGGTTTTTTCGAATGTTTAAAATATCTACAATTAACAGTTTCAGTTGTTCAGGGGGAAATATCGAAAATTGATTACTTTCTTTATTTTTCCAAATAAAAATATATTTCAGCAGTGTAAGAGATTAGTTCATGGGGTTTTTACAAAAATATGTATGAAAAATTTGAATCTTAATAACATCAAACAAAAACTTTTTCGAGTTTCATAAATTAATTACACTTATTTATTTCCTTCAATACTTTTAAATGATGATTGATTCTCGAATTCAAAAAAGCAATATGAAACCTACACAGAACTTACTCTAATTCAATTTTTAAATTATAGAATACATTCAAATTCGTACAAAAATACGAGCAAATACATATTCTTTCCACAATCAGCTATATCTTCCATCTATTTTCTCACTAAATATATTCCTAAGCCCAAAGTTCGCGGAAAACTTCTCATAAATCGAAATACCATTCAATTTATATTTTTACGAGCGGAATATTGCGACGCGAATAACGAGAGCGTTAAAACTTCCTTCTGATATACCTTAGCAATACAGGAGGATGAAAAACCTAGGAAGAAGGGATTTTTTTTATTTCCTACACGCGAAGCTATTTAGGAAGTAAAGTGAGTTTCCGATCCAGGTTGTCGATTTATTTCTTCCAAACGATTTCTTTCTTCGCTTAGGTACCTATTCATTCCTCTGAATAAGTGGATTTCACGGCACGGTTATCGGAATGTAGATCTATTGTGAGATAATCTACGAGACAATGCCTTACACTGGTGTCTTTTTACTAAGGCAGAGGAAAGTAAAAAAGAAAGGAAAAACCGTAATTTTCTTCACCGCTTTGATTAGATTCACAGGGTGTTGCTTTCTGTTTAGAAGGCAAAATGTTTTGTTCCAGTTAATCAGCTAAGGAAAGATAATGTTATTTTTTCAATGGTACGTTTATGTATTATTTTTGTATGTGGAAATTCACTTTGAATCATTGAGATAAAATCTCATTTAAAATAGATTCGTGTCTATGCTATAAATTTTCTAGAGTAAAATTGCATGTAGAATGAGCTTGAAAATGGCAGAAGAATAGAATGATATTGTGGTGACTGACTACGTTTAGAGCCATGATTTTGAAAAAGCTTAAAAACGGATAGTTTTTTGAAAATGTAGTGTTAGTTCAAATGAAATATATGCATATAAAATTGTCTTAAGTGTTTTATTTCAAGAAAAAAATAATTCAAATACATTTTTTGGGCAAAAATTGAAGTAGGAATGACAGATTTCCAAAATATTCATCTTTTACAAAAAATGCTTATATAATATTATTTTGCCCATATATAGTAAGGACTTCTATACAGGGGATGAACCAGGATTTTTGAAATGTACAATTTAGAAGTGCATTTATTCTTATATATTTTAATATATCAGAGTAGAGAAACTTCAACAAAACACCCCGGTTATTATTTCAAATGATTCTGAAAATAATGTGAATTCTTCAAAAATACCAATTCAGCCTCTGTATAGAAATTCTAGCTATAAAAAGGAAAATATTATTGCTATAGAAGCATTTTCCATAAAAGAGAAATACTTCGAAAATAAGTCATTCATTTTTCATTTTTGGCCAAAAAGTTGCACATAAACAATTTTTCCTTGTAATAATATTGTGACGAATCTTTACGGCACCTTTCCACTAATACTCTTAAGCGTCTTTGGGGATTGTAAATTCGCGTATATTTCCAATCACCTCTAAAAGAAGAAAATGGGATATGCAAAGTAGATAAGGTATTTAAGGAGAGCGTTGTAAGTTAGCGGAGAAGAAGGCTATTGAGCCAGCAACAGTAGTGACGAGATTTGGAGGATTCAATTGGATTACGATATTGGAGTATTGCTGTTATTATTCAGTGAAAGAGCCTTAGGAGGATTTTTTAATCTACCTGGATAAATCATAAGTACAGCCAGGTGATATATTCTAGCTTAGTACCGCTTACCACAAGCGTTAGTTTAATAAAGTTAGTTCAATTTTAATGAAAGATAATAATTCAAGTTGTGTGTGTATTTCTCGGACCTTCTGTTCCGGGAAACCCTTTCGTTATTGAGCTTATTAATTGGTTAATTTCATATTTTGTAATTTAATTTAATAGTAAAGGTAAATCCCTTTTTGACGTAGACATATAGCTAAATATTTGTCATTAGGAGTTTGATATTTGAACTAAGTGAATAAATATAATTTATTATTATACGAATGGCGTAAGGTCATTCTTTGCCTCAAGTTAAACTTAGTGTCCAGGGTGGAACCCAGAGGGGTTCTCACAATATTTTTAAAACAGTTTTATATGCATATTCTAATTCAACAGACATTGAATATCAAAACATTATTTATTAAAATACTTTTTCAAAATCACGGTTCCGAACGCGCACACGCACAATTTACATATAACTATTAAGCTGTATTATACGTACTTAATTATGCATTTAATAATTAGCTTATGCATGTACTGCACCAAAATGTAGAACAGTTGTAAGATCAACGCAGGAAGAATTGTAAGAACAAAGAAGAGTTATAAGGAGCTTAAATGAAATATTTTGATGATATTATGACTCAGTTTAATATGATTATCATTTTTTATTATTTAAAAATCGAATAAAAATAATGTTTATATTGAGTAAAATTTATGTATTGCATTTTATATAAAATAAAACAAGTTAATTAATTTATTGTGCTTACAAGAGGAGCGCATGACTAAAGAAATTCATTTGGGAGCGAGACTTTGTGTAATAGTAGTACTCTTATTGGGTGTTCAACTCTCAATGTAATTGCGCCGAATGGCCAGTCAATTCAGGGAAAATAGCCTTCGAAATTCCTACTTAGCTTATATACAAAGCATTTTGCTCCCACTTTAACATCGCCGTGGTGTAATCAGCAGCACATTGGATTACCATGCAATAGGTCAGGGTTTGAGTCACGTGATAAGCCACCTTTCTATTTTTATTTCTTTTTCTCCAATTTATTTTATTATTTATTCTTAGAACTAAATAAAACTATTTTTTTATAAAAAGGGCTCATTGATTATTAAATGATATTCTATATAATTATAGTTACTATTTTACTTTTTTAAAGTACAAAAAAATAACTAATATATGGTAACTACAATTACTTCTGTCATTAAAATCTATTTTATTGTGCTTTTAAAATTATTCCGTATGCTTATAAATGGCTATAAAATTTTACTTCAGTTTTTAACAAACTCGTTTTGATCAAGAGGAAGGCAGCTGTTAATAAAGAGTAGGTGTTATTTTTTTTAAGAACAAAGAATTCTTTTAAAACAAAAAATGTTCCAATAAAATCAGAAATCAATAAGATAACGGATTTTTTGGTTACTACACTATTGCTTAAAATTTTTTGCTAATTTTACTCCTGTTTTTACAATATAAACTTGTTAGTTTATTTCTGGATTTTTAAGAGTTTGTAGTGTTTCGATAGATATTAGACAGATAGAAAAAATGATCCAATATGCTTGGTACGCGGCAAAACTTTCTGAAGGTTGAGAAATTTTCTTAAATGTAAATGATGTGTATTTTCCAAATGAACTTTTTAAAAAACATTGTTCTTGCGGTAATTCTTCTCTTATTAACTGCTCTACATGTAAAAAATAATTGTTTTGAATGTTTTCATGATAATTATCATTCAGGTTCTTGTATGTAATAAAAAAATTATGTAAGATAAAGTTAACTTTTTACTTATATTTGTTTAACTTCATTTATTATTTAATTTCTTTTTATGTTTACTGTTAATTTATAAGTGTTTTTATCTTAACTATAAGTTGTTTTGTATTTTAAAAAAAGTAAAATTGGTACTATAATAATATAGAACATCATTTAATAATCAATGTGTCTTTTTTAAAAAATAAATTTATTTGATTCTAAAAATAAATAATAAAATAAATTGGAGAAAAAAAATAAAAATAGCAAGGTGGCTGATCGCGCGACTCAAACCCTGACCTATTGCATGGTAATCCAATGTGCTGCTGATTACGCCTCGGCGATGTTTAAGCGGGAGCAAAATGATTTGTATATAAGCTAAGTATGAATTTCGAAGGCTATTTTCTCCGAATTGACTGGCCATTCGGCACAATTGCATTGAGGGTTGAACACCCTATAGGAGTACTACTATAACACAAAGTCTCGTTTCCAAATGAATTTCCTTAGTCGTGCCCTCCCCTCTTGTTAGAACAAAATATATCATTTTCTGCCAATTGTCATAATGTAGGAAAAATCAATTTTGCATTATTTCTAAGTCTTCATAACTTCTGTGTAAATGTTTTAAATGAAAAAAACATTCTAAAAGTAATAATTTTGAAAGAACAAAAAGTTTTAAGAAATACTTTTCGATTTGGGTTCAGTGTAAAAAATTAAATTCCTCATTTAAAAAATTATTTTCTTATCTCAATCTTGATTTCCTTCATTCTATATCTATGTTTAATGAACAATTAATCTTTTCTTCAAGACATATTTTTTTTGTTCTGCTAAGTAATTTCAACGAAATAGAAACAGAAAATTAAAACAAAACACGTTTTACAAGAAGTTTATTTTTCTTTATATTAAATTAAACAAATTACCACATTTTATCTTTATGAAAAAATAATTTAAAAAAATTCGTTTGATATCTTTCGAAAAAAAAAGCAGAATGAGTCATTATATATTTTTTTCAGGAACATAATCAGAAATCCAGATTATTCTTTTTTCGCAGACGATACTTACCTCGCTCATTTCGAGGCTAATACAAACTCTTTATCTTCGAAATTATGAAAGTTTGGTGGCAATAATTGGGACTCATTTGCCGAACTAGACTTTATGAAATCAATTTTTTCCCGCCTTCGTTCTTGCTGTTATAATTATCCACTTTTGTTAAAGCTAATTATACACGCAAGTACTTATCACTAAGAGTTTGAGTTATCGTTTTATTAATTACGTTAGAAGTTTTGTAGTTTTTAAGTATTATGATCTTTGGCATCGAGTATATTATGATTTGTGGCATATTAAAAAAGATTATTAAATAAGAAATAAATTAGCCTTTTAGGACACTTATTTTAATGTCTCGTTCTTTGTGTTTTTTTCCAAATTTTAGGAAAAAGAATTCCTTTGAATTAAGGAGTATTTTAATCTTAATTTCCTCTTTCCAAATTTTTATTTTGATGTAATGAAAAAATAAATGGAACAATTCTTGATCCAAATCGTACAGAATGAAATTTTGTTGTTAAATATTTATATTACATTGTTAGTTCTGTGAGAAAAATAATTAAGTATTATTAAATCTTATTACAGAAAAAGTTAAAGTTTTTTATGCTACCTTTTAAAAATTAACTATTTAAAATCGTATATCAATATTATATGCAAAATAAAAAATCCACTCGACTTTGACGGCTTAGTTAACTCTTTAAGAATTAAATGATATCATTTAAATATCTGTCATATCATTTAATTTAATTTAATTTTGGGGAAAGACGCTTTTATTGTGTGTGTGAGAGAGAAAAACTACATTTATTCAAATTAAACAATTGTTAAATAAAAAGTATATATTTATTAATATTACGCAAAATATATTTATCTAATTGTTAAATAAGGTATTCAGGAAAATTTCAAGAGATTTATTTCATTTAATTTCAAAAAGATAGAAAGTTACTAGAATTGAATGGGTTTTATAAATTATTTAATTCATTGAGATTATTCAATTACAATTAAAATTTTACTTTTTCATACGAGTACAAATTACAACAAAAATTTGATTTCTTCATCAAAACTGTTCTGATTTCTACACTGCTGGCCACACAAAATGCAACACTCTAAATGAATCATGGAAACTATGTGAAATGTACATCATGCGCTGACGGCGATGAAACATGCAAATCCTTAGCATTATAGCGAAGATGCACATTACGGGTGACTGTAGCACCCCCTTCCCCCAAGCACTATGTAATGGGAGAACAGATTGGCTATTTGAAGTACGGCAATTGCTTTTTCGTCCTTTTTTGTGTTAGCTGTGTCTTTTGACTAAGTTTCTGAATTTGACCGAGGAAGAATAGTAGACTATAGGGATTGCGGATTATCCTTCAGAGAAATCGGTCAACGTGTTGGATGAAGTCAAGCAACTGTGGTGTGGATCTGTCATCGCTGGATACAGGAGGCAGCGACGGATCGACGGAGCCCAATCCCACCTCGTTGTGCCGTTTCCCATGATGGCAGGCGGAAAGCGTCCAGTGCTTCGTTTCTTCTTGACTGGGAACTACAGGCGTTTGCGCCGTCAATTGTGCAATAAATGGTGGACATGAACAATGGAATGGAACGTTATTGTGTTTACTGACGAATACTGCTTCTACCTGCAATATCACGATGGTTGGATTCGAGTTTTACGACACCGTGGTGAGAGACTGCTGAATTGTTACGTTATGCATCGCCACACTGGTCCCGCACCTGGCGTCATGGTTTGGGGTGATATTGGATTCCCCTGCCACACCTCTCTAATACGCATTGCCGGTACTACGAACAGCCACCGTTGGAACCATGGTCCTTCCCTACATTCAGCGCTTGTCATCAGCCATATTCCAACAGAATAATGCACAACCACACGTGACACGCAATGTTCAATGTGTTTACCTTGATTGAATTGCTTCCATGACCTGCTTGTTCTCCCAATCTATGGCCAATAGAAAATGTGTGGTCCGTGCTTGCCAATGAATGGCTCGGGGTACACCACTCGCTGCTACAATAGGCTAAATTTGGCAATATGTAGAAGCCGCATGGACTGCTGTAACCCAAGAATACATCCAAAGCCACTTTGATTCTATGCCGAGGCGTGTGGCAGTGATTATTCACAACAATGGCGGCTACCCTAATTACTAATTTTATCCTCATCCACACGTCACGAGAGGCTGTAATTTTAATCGTTTGATCTTTGTACAACAAGTTATTTGCCAAATAAATTTCACTGTTATATCTCTGGTGCTTGATGTTACAGTTTGTGTGCCCAGAAATGTAAATTCCTTTTTTGCTCTACATTAACTTTAAGGCTACAGTGGACAGTTAAAATGTGGAAAATTGACTAAAACATCGAAAAATTTTTTTTGGCTTATTTTAATATTATATTAGCTTCTCTATCAAACGCAAAAAAATTTTTTTGGTTTCATGCATTTTTTACTGAGTTATGGGGTAGTTCCGATTCAGTCATTCATGACCACGCCCCTTTGTTTACATTCTGATGTCATGCTGACAAAGCTGTCATGTACTTTGACAGTACGAATTTTATTTACTGTAGACATAGCCTCTCTAATTTTTATTTTTAAATGTTAATTTATCAAGGTCTGGATGGCAACAATTTGTTTTAACTGTATCTGAGACCTAAATCGGCATTATTTGTTTACAATTCATTCGAACTTGCGTTTGCATTTTTTGTTCAATTTTATTCAAACTTTATATTGATTTTACCAAAACAAAAAGTTCTTTTCAGAACTAAAGTTCATTTTAAATTGCTTTTGTTATTTAAAATTTTTATAATGGATCTTATATCTCATCGAGATATAGAAAACCTAAAGGTCGTCCTACCAAAAGGAGAAAGATGTTGGCTGAAAATAGCAAGAAGCGATGGCAGAAATCTTCTAAAACTGTTGATGAAAAAAACAGTAATAGTATGGTATTGCAGAGAGATACATTGTCTGAATCGAGTACATCTTCCCAACCTGAGGCAAGCTATATTTTCACCCACAAGGCTGTGTTTTCTGAACTATTGCAGAAAGTTCCTTGTAAATATTGTACAAACTGTATCCTTGTTATAAAACAACACCATTCCATGGGGTATTCTACAAAGATGGAACTCTTTTATGCGAATCATGTCATGAAAGCTATGGAAGTGTTTTTTCAAGTTTCCAAGAAGAGGCCAAAAATTCACATGATATAAACAGCAAACTGGTGAGTGCCTTCCTATCCATAGGCAGAGGGCATGCTGCTTTGGAAACGTTTTCATCTGTGCTCAACATGCCAACAATGGACCGAAAAACATTTGCCAAATGCATGCACAACTTATCCGTGAAAAACAAAGAGGTGAAGAAAAAAAGCTCGAAATGTCACGTCAAGCTGCTAGAGAAGCTCACGCAAAGTTGATGCTTCTCTAAAAATCAGGAAATAATTGATGTGAATGCGTCATATGACGGTACTTGGCAAAAGCGAGGACATACATCTAACCTAGGATTAGGAATAATCATCGATATCCTTAGTGGACTTGTCCTTGACTTTGAAGTATTGTCGAAATACTGTCATAATTGTGTAGTTGCTGGTCGAGATATGGGAGTCGATAGTGCGGAGTTCCACATATGGCAAAAAGGACATGCGGATGAGTGTGACAAAAATTTCGATGGAACTTCTGGAGCCATGGAGATGCACGCTGCACTAATTATGTGGAGGCGATCAATTAGTGATTGCCAAATGAGATTCGTTTCCATGCTGAGTGATGGTGACTCAAAACTTTTCAATTTTTGTCGGACAATAAAATATATGGTTCTGATATAAAATTGAAAAGGAAGAGTGCCTGAATCATATTGCAAAGAGGCTAGGCACATCGTTACGTAACAAAGTGAAAGAATGGAAGGTGAAAAAAGTGACTCTTGGTGGGCGTAAGCAGGGAAGCCTTACAGATAAAAACATCACAAAGTTGCAAAATTACTATAGAAAGGCAATAAAAGATAATGTCCCTGATACCGATAAAATGAAAACTGCTATATATGCCAGCCTGATGCATTGCTCGTCAACTGACAAAAAGCCTATGCATGGTAAGTGTCCTGAAGGGGAATCATCATGGTGTTTCTATAAAAGAGCTATAGCCAAAGGTGAGACCCCAGGGTCACACAGTTCCATGAAAACTTACTTGTCGCCACAAGTAGTGGAGAAAATTATGCCTGTTTATCAACGTTTAGCTTCAGACACCATTCTTGAAAGATGCGTAGCAGGCAAGACGCAAAATTCGAATAAAAGTCTGCATAGCTGCATATTCGTCTCCAAAAGGAGGCTGGAAATAGCAGTAACGGATGCCATCGAAAAGCACAATTTGGGCTATGTAAAATCTCTTGAAGCGAAAGAGGACTCATGTCTAAAGGACAGTTTTTCTTTGACTATTGCAGAAAGACAAGATAAACGACGCATTTCTCAGAATATTTCTACGAAACAAAAGAAAAGGAAAAGAAATGCCACGAATACAAATGCAGCCTATAGTGCCGGTGCTTTTTAAATTTTTTTTATCAGACTTAGCAAACAGTTTTCTTGTTATGTGTAATTAGATTTGTTATTTTTTTGAATTTTTGTAATTTAATTGTATTGAAATACTTTATTTTTACTCATTGTGATTAATGAAATATATATTATATTATCTGGTTGATGAAATAATAATGAAATACATTCTGTTAATTTACTTTAGATTTTATTGGAATGTTCTTGCTTACTTCAATATTTATCACTATATATATTACATGTCAATGTGACTGTTACAATAAATATTGCAGAATCTTATATATATATTCTATGTTTATCTTATCTTTATGATATTAGTGTTTTTCAAATTTATATGAATGTCTTTAATTGTTTTTAAAAAAACTAAGTTTTTTCCTTTAGAATAATAATAGCTGTTGTTCTAAAAAATGAAACCTTCCTCGAAAGCATTGCATTTTTTGTAATTTAATCTCTTTGAAATACTTTATTTTTACTCATCATGATTAATGAAATATATAATATACTATCTGGTTGAGATAAAACAATGAAATACATTCTGCTAATTTACTTTAGATATTATAAGAAAGTTCTAGCTTACTTCAATTTTTATCACTGTATATACCACGTGTCAATGTGACTGTTACAATAAATATTGCACAGAACCTTATGTATATATATTCTGCATCTATCTTATATTTGTATGATATTAGTGTTTTTCAAATTCATATTTATATCTTTAATTTTTTTTTAAAAAAATAAGTTAATTTCCTTTAAAATGAAAAAAACTGTTTTTCTCAGAATCAAAAATTTGCCTCGAAACCAAAACTCAAAATGTTCCATGCGTTGCAATTTTTGTCGAATTATAACAAAACTTTCAAAAGTATTCATCTAATGTATACTTATAAATTCTTGGATGCATTGTAGTAATAGTGATAGGGTGAAAGAAGAAATTAAAGTTTTTTTATGTAGGAAATCATTAAAATTCTTGAAATTTTTATATAAAAATTTGCGTTTACCCATATTTTGTAAATTATCATATAAAACATTACATTGTATGCATACATTTGTAAAGAATTGCTTAAAGAAGGTGAAAACATGAAATTTAAAAAAAAATCAAAACGCAGGGAACGTTTTGAAATTTTCGTTAAAATTTTTTTTAAATTTTAAATTTCTTAAAAACTAATCATTTTTTTCTCACCAAATTTTTTATATGGTTTTAGTTCTAAGTTACATACAGCCAGTAAAAATTTGGGGCATGTTTGTAAAAAATTAAAAATTTTTTTTTTACTGTCCACTGTAGCCTTAAAATAAATTTCTAGATGACTTAATTTAAAGCATAAAAAACCTATAAGTTAAAATAATTTATCCTTATAGTTTGAGGAGAACTTGGTTCCAAATTTTAGCTTATCAATAATTTACATCTTGAATCCTTGTTACAATTCCATTAAAGAATGTTTGGCCAATGGCTACGGTTTGAAAATATTTCTAATTAGCTGTTTATTCATTTATTTTGTTCTGAATATTTTTATATTATTATTTCGTATTTATAATTTGTTAAAATGTATTGTGCATAATTTTAAATAATTTAAAGTATGGGAGATATCAAAAAATAAACTTGTAAGCAGAGTGGAGGGCATCCGGACGATTCAGAATGCAGGGAATTAGATTAAAATTAAATTGCATTGTACAAGCATCGGAGTTCTGACACTTTTCTCACAGGAAACTTCATTTCATACACAACCTGACTTACGTTTTGATATAGACTACGAATATTTTTTTAAATCCTCAATTACATAATTACCTTTCTATTTTTAAATTTCCCCCCGAAAATATCAAAATTGTAATAGGGGAATTGCATTTCCGTAAATAGAGACTCGCATGCAAATCAGTGAACAGTTGTATGGAGGAGAGAGAGAGAAATATATTTCCATCATTTTGTATACTTTCCAACATTAAGCCCATACTAATCAACCGAAACTATGCTCTTTTTACTACATCAGATGTTTTATACTAAAAACAAACAAATCTGCCATTTATATTAAAATAACGGGTTTTAAATGTAATTTTTATTACTTCCCTTTTACTAATTAAAAAATTCTGAGCAAATCTGGAAAAATAATGACTGTTTGACTTGACTATAATACACAGACGCAGAAATATTATTATTATATTCACGAAACTTTTAATCTTTATTCTCGATTTTCAATCCTCGAATCAAAAGTAAAAGAAAGTGTGATTAATTAATTGATGTATATCTTGAAGAAATAAATGATATATATCTAGCATATAACACTGCGGAGAATCACACAGCGTCTTAAAAAAAGAGGTACATTTTCAAATAATGCATATTTACATCCATATTAGCTGACCGAATTTCTGCCTGAAAAAGGTCACGAATTAGAAGGAATCAGCACGAGCTCCAAACATCAAAGAAAAATGCTTCGTCAGATTAAAACTCCAAATTAGAGGAAATGATTTATAGCGCATCAGGTAAGAATTTCCCTCTTTTGCATCCGTAGGAATTTTAAAAAAATTCAAATGCCCCTTGGAACTTCAATAAAATATAAAGTTCTTCGTGATGACCCTGAAGAATATTCTCTGCAGAGCTAATCGTAACCTTTCTCCTCATTCTGTGTTGCTCATCGTAACACACGATTCAAAAGAAAAGAAGTTTTCAACTAGCATTGTGCCAACACGAAGGAATTCTTGTTCGATATGAAATCGTGCCACAGACAGTTATTTTTCGGTATATGTTTGATTTAATATCGTGGAATATATCACTTCTTCATTAGAGAGAGAGAGAGAAACGTTACTTGTTGTATTTTCATTTTATATATAGCAATTGCATGTTGTTTCTGGAGCACGAGCTGCCACGTCTTTTAAACAGTAATAAGTTTCGGCAAAAATGCTACCTTGGTTTCTAGAATGAAGGAATATTCCATTCCTGCATGATAAAACCCTTTTTTCAGCAATAACATTTTGCTACATAGAGTCTCATTTAGTATCAGGTTTACTGGTATGGTACACTGATCTGTGCTCTTCGCTGGACTTGTCATGCCTTGACTACTTAGTTTTAAAGCATACCAAGGCATATCTTCAGTGAAATAGTATAGAAAATGGTTACATACATTGTATGGTAGTTGTCAAAAAAGCTCAATTAGTACCTTAAAACGTCCAGAATATTTGGAGTTCTATTCATAAAAATATGAGACATGCATTTATGCAGAAAATTTTCTGCTTATCCATTTGAAAATTATAAAATAAAACTAAGTTTCTTTCAAATCAATATATTATTATCATTCTGTTAACCAGCTAATGTTTTTAGAAATTTTTAGTGATATTGAATATATTTGTTACAATATCTTTCAAATTGAAAATGCAACATATAAATGTAAATATTTAAATGGCTAGTTTTATTTTCCAATGATAAATCAACTTCACTTTAAAAAAAAATTTAAATCAATTTTTTTAAAAGTAAACAGCTTAATTAATGGTCTCTTAACACTCTTTTACTTTATTTTTTTGTATTTATGTCACTTGGAGGTTCTTGTTTGCTACCGATGAGCTTTACATGTCTATTTTTCAAATTCCTATTTCCCAAAAGGAAGAGTTAATTTTAATATCTTATAACAGAGATAAATTTCTCTTATCATGCTAGGTTAAAGTAGAACTCGTGCAAAAATTTACTATTCTTTTTACAACATATGTGAGATTGCTGTACTGTTTATCTTGAGAACCATTTTTAACTTGGCTTTCTTCTTGACTTGCTGTGATACCCCCGGGCTGGAGGTATCATCTGTTCCTCATCCCCACGACCTAAGTTTTTAGGCATAAAAGATTGACCACTCAAACCTTCCATAATAAAAAATTTAGTTTATTATTATCTTAATTTATATTAAGCAATGCAATATAAGTCTTAGAGGCTAATTATCAGGCGTGATATGACATAAATTACAATTCTTAGCAAAAAGCGCATTAAATCCTCACTATCTTTATGATAAATTAACCACCGAATCTACAGTGGTAGCAAAAAGTCCTGAACACACTTATTTTTTAGCGTAGTTTTTGTGTTTGACTTCATTTTTTGTTGTGAAATTATCGCACTATCTTAAATATTGTTATTGATTTTAATGTATTTTTTTATGCTGATTTCAAATCTACAACTAGTTTCTTAATGACTAAAATATTTTTTGTAGTAAAGATGCCTGAACACAATAACGTGAAATATGTGCAGAATAAAACAATATAGAATAACATAATATGCAAAGAAAAATAACACGAAAATTGACAAAGACGGTATATTTAATATAAGCATTTTGAAAGTTACATTGTTGTCACATGTTAGAAAATCAATATTTTATGGGCCAGCCGTTTGCTCTACATCCTTTTGGCATGGAATGCACCAATTTCAAAAGAAGATCTTTCGTGACAATATGGTTGAAGGAAAATATTAATATATATATGTATATATATAAAGGTTGAAGGAAAATATTATATATATATATATATATATATATATATATATATATATATATATATATATATGTATATATATCACTTCATTATCTGCTATTTGCACTATTTTTGGAAGCTTCTTCTAATGTACCGCAGCAGAAATCATTTCGATGGTCTCAGTGATGCGGGAAGTTTGTAGACATCCATTGCGTCCTCGTCTTCGACACTTTCCCTGTCTTCTCTGAAATTTCGTTGCCACTCATTGTGTTCCCGATAATGCATCACTACCGTACACATGCTTTAACATTTCACAATTCTCCGTAGCACTCTTTCCCAAGCGAATACAGCATGCTATGTTCATTCTCTGCTCAACAAATGCCATTTCTTTCAATCACCGGATACTAAATGCATCCGCCTTCAAAATATGATAGCGTGGACAGTCACCGACCCTGTAATTTGGGAAAAGGGAAAGGATGCAGTATCACAGAAACGTTATCCTAATTGCTCTACTGCAAAAAATCCTAAAAATTGAATTCTACTACGTATATATGTAAAATATTTCCCGTTTTTTTAATTAATCATAAATATCGAAGTTTTCTCTCAAAGATGATATTTATTAAATAATTTGTTTCATTAAAATACTTTAATATATTTAAAATGCAAGTTATTTTTTTTGAGGAAATGTAGTTTCATTCCTAAGTATGGAACATATTTTAAACGCGGAAGAATAACCAAAATAAACGAATAAAAAAATTAATTGCAGCATCTATACTAAGAAATTATTTTATAAAGTGTCACATTTTCTTTAATTTAAAGAAGGATAAAAATTTTACTTTTGAAAAAAAAAGGCTGCTTCATTTGGATGTTATTGAATTCGGTCAAGAGATGATTCAGAAATTTAGTGAAACGAGAGTCAAAAAATAGATACTAAAGATAATTGAATAACTGACAACAGAAAATTGAAAATAACGATAGTAATAAAATTTTAAGAATTACAAAAACTTATGTCATTTACTTAAATTAAAATAGTTTTATCCTTATTTTGCTGAAATATTGACTAATTTGGCGACAAGGTTGTTCCATTTTCAAATAGTTCTGTTTCTTTTATTTCATATTTACTCTAAATAAAATTTCATTAATAAATATATTTTGAATTATGCTGTTTGATTGCTTATAAAAGCGATAAAAGAAAACCCCCGTTACCATAAAGAAAAAGTAGGAGCTCGTAATTCCTGTTACTTAAAAGTTCCTTTCTGTATGTAAGTAGAGTTTCCTATTGTGAATAATAACTAATTTTTAAGGAAGTCGAAGTTTTAGATGTTCATCGTAGCCTAAAGGGCTTTTGAGATAGTGTACTTTTATGCATTGTGATCAATATAGTACCTTTAAGAACAGTTAAAAAACAAAGATTATCAATACGATGTGTAAATTTAAAAAGAAAAGGATAAATGTAATATATAAAAAAATAAATTGAAAATATATCGCTTACGCTACAAATAAGGTACCTGTCCTTCCAAAGTACATTTTCAATCCTATTATTTTGCAACGAAAATAAAATAAATATTATTTCTACAAAATACTTCATAATGATTTCATGGAAATGTTGGCAGTAGTATTTGATAATGAATTTCTGAAATTAATTATTTCCATTTTTTCAGATTGCACAATAACTAAGTATTTTATAATTATAAGCATTCGTGTCTTTTTTATTCTTTCTCATTATACGAGAGTTATCTAGAAAATAAAGACCTTTTAGATATACAAAAGGAAAAACACAATATTTATTGGAAAAAAAATATATTACAACTTACTTGAAGCTTCCACCTCTTCGCTACATAATAACAAGCTCCATTTAAACATGTGTCGTATTTGTTCATTAGCTGCAAAATTCCTGTTATATACTGTTCTGCAGCTAGTTCATGAAACTTTGATTTTACTGTATTCAAACAAAAGACTGATAGTCGATACCTTGCTCTTAGCTATTACAATCTTTACCCTCAGCAGAAGGAAATGATGGTTTTTGTGAGAAAAGATGGCATATTAGGGGGTTCTAAGTTGAAGAAAGCACTGGCCGTAGAAGAGTGAATTCTGAAGCTCGTGAGCAAATATGACATATGTTTAAATGCAGGAAATAATTATGTAGAGCAATAAAGGAAGCTTAAAAAAAGGCATGTCACATATTCTTTTTTCCAATAGATATTGGATTTTTCAATCAAAAACAATCTTTATTTTATGGTTGAAGAATGCACTGGCCGTAGAAGAGTGAATTCTGAAGCTCGTGAGAATATGACAAATGTTTAAATGCAGGAAATAATTATGTAGAGTAATAAAGGAAGCTTCAAAGCATGTAACATATTCCTTTTTTCAATAAATATTGTGTTTTTCAATCATAAACAGTCTTTATTTTATGGATGATCTTCGTGTATAAACATAAAGAACGCTCTCACGAGAGAGAATACAATAGAACTACCTTATTTTTAATTTATTACTTCTGATATTATTTTAAAAAAATGTAACTACCTTTTCTAAAAAAAAACAGCACTTGTTAAATTTTTTTCGAGTCAGTAAAATCTCCCTTTTATTCTATCCCCTCTTATAACAGAAAAAAAGATTCCTATGTACTAAATTCATTGAAAACTTTTCATCTCAGAAATTACTTTTCATTTTATATTTTCATGATCCGAGTATTCGATGAGAAAAATAGATGCATTAGAACTTCTTCTGATAACCCCAGGACTAAAATAGAAGTGCGAAATCCTTATCTCCTACATGTGATGCTATTTAGAAAATAAAGTGGATTTCCGATCCATGTTGTCAATTTATTTCTTCCGAACAATTTATTTTCCCCTGCTTTTTATATATCTACTCATCCTTTCGAATAACTGCATTTCGTGTTGAGGGTAGCTTTGCAGATAATATCCCGTGAAGCTGTTTTGTAAGGAAATAAAAATATTTGAAATATAAAAAGTATTTCTCTCTCTGAAATTCTTTAATGAGATTTATTAATTGCAATTTGAAAGCCTAAGAATTAAAATGCTCTTTTCTGGATAAATTTATTTAGAAGTCACACCACACTTTCGATTCCTAATAGCTAAGATTCTTTTTTTATCAAAATTGTAATTATCTTCTGTTAATGTACATGAATATTAAAAATTCTGTGCATATATTATCGTTATTTGAAACCATAAGATTGTTTACATTTCCTTTTAATAATTTAGCCTTAATAATTTCCTTTTAAAATATTTAATGAAACTAGGGGATAAGCAACAGCAATTAATTTTTTTGCAAACTGACCACTGACAGGATGCATTACAAAATAGATGATTTTTTTGGCTTATTTATGATTCAGATAGCTATTTAGTCGAAATATTGTACACACTTGAATGCTATTCTGATAAAATCTCCCTAGTTCGTGATTAAAATATGAGTTTAGGGAGTAACTAACTTGGTCAGAGTTTTTTTTTAATTTCTGATCTTAAGAAAGCCATTTTTTATTGTTGAAAATTAAGGTATGTTCAGTCCTGAATACCCAAATGTAAAATGTTCTTGTCAATAAGCAGTTCTTTGCTTGCTCTATTGGTAATCATACATATTATATCCCATTTACTGATCTCCATTTTTCTCTACATTGCACCCAAGTATTATATAAATAAAAAAAACCCCTTTCAAATACTATATTTTTCAAATGTATTGTTTTGAGGTGTTTAAGATAAATATCTTCATAATAATAAGCATTGAAAATATTTAAAACGTGATTTGGAAAATGGTTGTGTAATCGCTTGTGAAAACTACTTAGCAATATGATTTTGGTCATCAAAGTGTGCAAACCAAATAGAAGAAATTTATTGCAGAACACCGTACCGCTTACTTTGCCAAAGAATATTGGTTAGGAATATGATAAATTTCTTACACAGTTTTTAAAATATAAGTTCTAACAGATCTCTCGTGGCGTATGAAGAATTATCACAATTTTGACATGAAATGACAACTAAAGGTAAAAAAAGTATAGAAAATATAAATAATGTTTTTTTTTATTTACAACGACTCTAAATTTGCGATGCCGACAGCATGAGCTTAAAAAAGCCGAATGTGGAACACGCGACTCTGACCAAGAAGAGATTAAAATATATTAACATTCAATTTTGGTATAATATACAGCAACAAGTAATATAAAATTTTTTTTAAAGTCAATTCCTACTTATAAGGGGAGGGCACGACTAAGGAAATTCATTTCGGGACGAGACTTTGTGTAACAGTAGTACTACTATAGGGTATTCAAACCCCACTATAATTCCGCCGAAAGGCAGTCAATTCCGAGAAAATATCCTCCGAAATTCATACTTATTAATATACAAGTTATTTTCTCACTTATACAATGTCGCTGTGGCATGATCGTCAGCGTATCGGAGTACTATGCAATGGGGTCGGGGTTCGATTCACGCGAGCGGCCAACTTCCTGTTTTATTTTTTTCTCCAATTTATTTTCAAAATTAAATAATTTTATTTTTAAAAAAGACTCATTGATTTTTAAATGATATTTTATATAATTATAGTAACTATTTTACTTTTTAAAAATCCAAAACAACTAATAATTATGATAATAATACTTATAAACAAATAGTAAAAATAAATTAAATAATAATAAATATAGTTAAGTAAATATAAATAAAAAGTAAAAATAAATTAAGTTATAATAAATAAAGTTAAATAAATATAAGTATAAAGTTAACTTTGTCTTACATATTTTTTTATTACATACAAGAACCTGTGAGTGATAATTATCATAAAAATATTCAAAACAATTAACTTTTTGACATCTAGCACAGTTAATAAAAGAAGAATTAGCGCAAGAACAATGTTTTTAAGCAAACAAGATTATATTGTAAAAACAGGAGTAAAAATGGCAAAAAATTTTAAGCAATATTGTAGTAACCCAAATCTGTTATCCTACTGATTTCTCTTTTTATTATAGAATATATTATTTTAAAAAAAGAAATCTTTGTTTTTAAAAAGTTCTTTGTTTTTAAAAGAATAACACCTGCTCTTTAAAAACAGCTGCCTTTCTTTTGATCAAAATCGGTTTGTTAAAAACGGAAGTAAAATTTTATGTCCATTTAGGTATAAGGAATAATTGTAAAAATACAATTAATTAGATTTTAATGACAAAAGTAATTGTGTGTAGTTATACCATATATTAGTTGTTTTTGTGTTTTAAAAAAGTAAAATAGTTACTATAATTATATAGAATATCCTTTTAAAATCAATGAGTCTTTTTTAAAAAATAAAACTATTTAATTCTGAAAATAAATAATAAAATAAATTGGAGAAAAAAAATTAAAAATAGAAAGTTGGCCGCTCGCGTGAACCGATCCCTGATGTATTGCATAGAACTCCGATACGCTCACGATCATGCCACGGCGACGTTGAATTAGGAAGAAAATAACTTGTATATAAGCAAAGTGTGAATTTCGAAGGCTATTTTCTCGGAATTGACTGCCCATTCGGTGAAATTACGTTGGGGTTTGAATACCATATAGCAGTAGTACTGTTACACAAAGTCTTGTTCCAAAATGAATTTCTCTAGTCGTGTCCTCCCCTTGTTAGATCAACAAAGATACATTTTATTTTAGCTACTTTTTATTAAATATTTACAATTAAAACAAATATGTATGTACATATGACAAAATCACAGCATTAAGTCGTAATTAATTTTTATTATCATTAAAGTATCGTATTGTCATCCAAAACAATCGTGTATATAAAATTTCAGTTCAACTGAATGCTTTAAAAACGTGAGAAAAATCTTTTCAGGTTTCGACACGTCACCAAAATGATCGCTAAGTCGTTAAAAACGATGCCAAATGTGGCTGTATTTGTAATTCTTCAAATAATTAGTTTTAATTAATTAATTTTTATTAATTATAATTAAATTATTGTATTTTCATCCAAAATAATCATTTATATAAAATTTCAGCTCAATTGAGCGCTTTAAAATGTATTTTATTAACGATTGAAAATTCCACCAAGAAAAATAAATAAATAAAAATAAATAAACAAATATGTAGAGAGTGTGAGCTAATAGTAGGAATTGAAAAATATAAATCAAATTAAAATTATATTCAAGCTTCTATCATGCAATTCAGTTAAAAAATTCAAATTTACCCATTAAGAAATAATTTTTTTTGGATTTTGGTGAAAAGGATAAGAAGAAATATGTTTTGATTATCCAAAAATTTAATTTTTTTATTGTTTCGAAAGGTAATAAGACTTAAAGAAAAATGAAGAAAAATACAAACGGCGATTCCCTTCAATATGAAAATCGTTTCGTTCCAGAATATAAAGAGATATATATATATATATATATATATATATATATATATATATATATATATATATATATATTTTATATTATTTTGAAGATATTGAGGCAAAAATCAGTTTTACAGCTCCATGAAATTTCAAAACAATCCGACATTAATTTTATTCATTTCTGGGATACCTGTTTAAATACAAATTAAGGGATCGAAATCATTGTTTAATAGTAAGAATATTCTTAATTTTATTTATATGCTCGTGTTTTCATATTGTAAAATCAGACAAACGTTAAACTATGATTTAACACATTTTAGAGCTCCTAAGTAGAAATACTTGCTTCTTTTTCATCAAAGTCAAACAAAATGCCTTCGATCGTTACAGATAAATGTCACAAAAAATTAGAATTTTCGTAATTATACATAAAGGTTTTTAAAAAACTTAATTGTTTTTAAATCAATATATATAATCCAATATAAAAAATTCGATATATAAATACATATACATATACACATATATATATAAATTTATACATATATATACATATACACAAATATATAAACTAAAATATAAAAATAACCATATAGTTATATACCTAAGATAACTAAAATTAGGAAGAAGGCACAGTAGCATAATGACAAACTCCTGGCCTTAGGAACCAGGATTGCAGGTTTAAACAAGTTTTGCGGCCAGCCAACCTTCACCTGTAATTTGTCATACTATGTACCAAGAGGAAAGGAAAGAATTATATATGTAGAATTTAAATATTAAAAATCATTAAACTAAATAACATATGAACAAAAACATAACCTACTAATTCGAGTGTAAACGATGGCCGAGGAGTGCATCAAGAAGTAATGTGTTCCCGCCAAATACGTGAATAATATATATATATATATATATATATATATATATATATATATATATATATATATAAATTTGCTCCCAGTTTGACAATGATTATGAAAACATATGACTAATAAGTTAAAATTAGTCATATGTTAGTCAAATTAGTTAAAATTAGTCACAAATGCGATGCTACATTTCTGTTTTTTTAAGTAGTTTGTTAAATATGTAGAAACGTAAAAAAAGTTCATCAAATGATTTTCAGCAAATGACTTCACACACACTCACAGATTCAATTTTGTAATACTTATCTCTGATTCTAGCCTCTCTTAATATTTTTGTTCTTCAATATATAATGATTAATCGTAGCTTATCAAAACTTCGTGACAATTAAATGTTCGATTTATAGTCTGAAAGTAATCCAGATTTCACTTTTATTCTTCGATATTATTTTACAAATATGTATAATTGTTTATAATAAATTCTTAGTCAAATCATATAAAACTAATTTCAAAATTCTTCACTTTAATAGTAATACATTTATGGGTAAGGAGAAAAAGTTTTCTACTTCACACAAAAACCACATAACACGAATTAATTTTTGTAAGTTTAGGAAAAATATGCTGTTGTTGCTAATACCACCTGAGAGGCAGTGCCTATGTAATTCATCATGGTAAGGGGCTAGATTTATGCCTGTCGTTAGCCGTAGCTCTGAACACTGTGCAGGTGATAGTACGGTTTGACTCGGTTCCATCCCAATTTTGAGAACACCCTAGGTGGTGCTGTTAGGGAGCCAGTCACCTCTCTTCCTATTCCAGGAGCCACACGAGAGGACAGCGGTACGACAAATATTTAGAGTGCCCCTATGCTGCAAAAGCTGTATACAATTACAAACATCCCTGCCTTGCCCCGGGATTCGAACCCAGGCCCAATATTCATCGTCACTAACCACTATATCGGGCAGCCGGGCATATGGGATTTGTTATATAATAGCTTAAGCTAAGATTTATAGCATTTAGAATGTTGTTTAAATACCACCAGAACGAAAGAGAAATAATCAAGGAAAATAATCTCTGATTAGTGTGACGAAAACAATTATCATTCTTTTATTCAAATTAAGAGTTACTATTAGAATGATAACAGTTAAGTTATCTTATTATACGCTGATTGTATTCAACAGGTCTTTTACAATTTCTGTAAAATACTAACTAAAATTGCTTTAGGAATAAGTTTCGAACGCGAGTCATTTTTATATTTCTTTATCATGCATTATATATACCTTGATCCCATTTTAAATTTCTTATATGTATTGCCAAGCAACATTTTTGGGACAAATCGGATATGTGTGTCAAATGTAGTTTGAAATCTACATGACTATTGAAATAAGTCCTTTAAAGAATAGTGTATTTTTGTACTACTTTAACAAACCAGAGACATTCTTGCTGCTAAAAAAGTTGTTATATCTTGTTTGGGATGTCAATCAAAAACATTTTTATGTGTTATAAAAATAGTATAGTTACCCATGAAAGTATCCAAGAAGGAATTTCTTCATTCTTATTTTGGAATTTTTCCAAAAATGACACCAATGCTTTAGAAGTTCAATAAAAGTTATCGTGGAAGTGGCTGAAGGGTTTGAAGCTCTCTCTTTCAAGTCTGGAATCCTATAGAACCGTCCAGAGGAGTAATAAAAGCTGTATCCTGTAAAATCGAAAAGGGCTTTCAAGTTTTTCATGATGTAATGGAATATTTTGAGAGCGCACGATTATATATAAGTTCTCTGATTGCTATATGGAACAATGTAGCAATATGCATAATCAGCAAAATACAATTTTAAGTTAATTCCAAGTTAATTAACTTATTCCGAACAAGTAAAATAATGTATTCCGATACTTGATTTAGAAATAAAGTAGCATTCTTCAGTAATGTACTGGCTTCGGCTTTTCTTAAGTATATTTCAGACATTTCATAAATCTTATTACCTTCAACCAAACAGTGCATGGAGAATTTTCTTTTTTTCTTTTTGAGATACGCAAAATGAGAAATATTTGCCATCTTGAAGAGTCTCTAGGTAAATATTCTTTCTTCTTTTTCTCTAGGTCCATTCGAAAATCCAAACGATTTTCATAAGTGCAAAGATACACGTATCTCAAAATAATCAATACAGTTAAAAATACTTTAATTTTTTCATCACATTCATATCTTTCGAATGCAATATATATCCAAAGTATCATATTTCTATAAAACATTTTCCTGTGTTTATGAGAATAGTTTAGTTTTTTCTTTCTAGTTTAAAACATTTTTATCGCATAATTCCGGACTAGAAAAAGTCAAAGTTGTAACATCTCATTGTAATCCAACATCTTATGCCTCCAAGCTCGCACAATCGATTCAAGCAATTTATACACGCTAAAAGTTTATCGTAAAAAATAATTTCTTATTTTCCAAAATCACCTGAATAGGGTTGAAAGAGATAAGGCGGTAATATGACTTGCGGATTTTATGTTTAGAAAGAGTGCATTGTGTATGGAATCCAGATAAGAATTTACTACGCTATTTTGGTCTGTAAAAAGATAGTTGAGTGCAAATTAAGAATAGTTGAATGCACTTTCTGAAAGCACACCCACACCCATTTTAGATTATATTTTATTTTGATTCTTGCAAAAAAAAAAAAAAAAAAAATGAAATACTTGTTTTAGTAATCGTTAGGAAAAACTTTCAGTAAAGCATTCTAGCTAAGCATTTTATGTATTTTTTTTGCTGAAGAACGTATTTTGAGGTATAACTATTCAAGCATGAAAATAAATATTTAGTGTACTCTCCAACATTTTAAAAATAATAAGAAGCTCCAGCCACTTTTTTTTGAAATAATGTAAAATAGCTATGATATGAATTCTACGTAATAAAATAGACATATGGAAGAATTAACCCTATGAAATACTTAATCTACTATATTATGGTTGTAAAGTTACTGTAATTTTAAAAAATTAATTTTCATCAAATCATTTGATATTTTCAAAGAACCATAGAATATACAATTATAATGTATATGATTAGTAAAATAAGTAAATAAAAAAAGTAAGGATCAAGTAAATTACTAAATTACTACACACACACACACACACACACACACACACACACACACACACACACACACACACACACACACACACACACACACACACACACACACACACACACACACACACACACACACACACACACACACACACACACACACACACACACACACACACACACACACACACACACACACACACACACACACACACACACACACACACACACACACACACACACACACACACACACACACACACACACACACACACACACACGCACGCACACACACACACACACGCACGCACGCACGCACGCACGCACGCACGAACGCACGCGCACGCACGCACACACACACGCGCACGCGCGCACGCGCACGCACACACGCACGCACGCACACACACACACACGCGCACGCGCACGCACGCACGCACACACACACGCACATGCGAATGTCTTATGAAAAATAGTTTTATAAAAAATTATTATTATTGTGTAAAAATTATTGTGTATTAAAGTGCTCTTTGTTAAATAAAATTTGTATGCGATGTTTATAGAAGCATTTGGTATCCAAACACTTTATTTTGTTATTTATTTAAAGAATTTAAAGATATTCGTACGAATATCTGCAAAAAATAAACCCACAGTAACAGTAATTTAACTAACAGTTAAAAAGGAATTATGAATTTCATGATAACTCATAAAACAAATAGTTACATGTAAAACATTTTGACACTAATAAAAAGCTTGCTTGGAGTATTTTCCGTTTTTCTTTTCATATTACTAAAATTTGATGAATTATTTATCAGTGGTTTAAGTAGAATTTTATTTGAAGGTCTTAGAATTTTTCTTTCAAGTAAAAATAAAATCAATATCTTTAAAAATAGTTCAGCAACTTTTAGTGAGAAAAGAGAAATCTAGGACCACCAATCCTTCATTGATGTATAAAAATGTGATACTTATTGCAAATAATTTGAGCATATTTTTGGGAGATTAAATAAGAAAATATTTACTAATGACTTACATTTACTACAAATAATTAGCCAAAGCATAAGAGAACAATAGGCTCACAAAGAATTGATTAAATGGAGCCTCTTGAACAAAAACTCAAATTTCCCTCTAGAAATCTTTTCTTTTTTCTAATGTATTTTTGTTCCTTTTTAAAGCGATTAGTGTTATTCAATAAAACTTTTTAATTGATCTTGTCATCTACAATCAAGATGTTACTGAACTTTGAACAAATGGTTACATTCTTGAAATGTAAAGTCTGTTTATCAATTTTTTAGGGTTCATATTATGACTCCTACTCGATTAGACCCAACCCGCACGATCATGCCGGTTAGACATTCTTATACATTTTTGCTTCTGGAATAGTCGTATGTAAGAAAATCCCGAATCCAACCATTAAGTTTGTTTGCAGAAAGTATAAAGTATCATTTTTTATCAACAGACGGTGGTTGTAGTCCATGTTTTACTTTCAGCTGGCAAATCTAGCTTTGTTTTTAAATACAATGAAACGACCTTTTTATGTGTCATGAAAAGGTAATTATCAATATATTTCGAATTGCTTGGATACAAGTTTCTGTATTATTGTTTAAATAATTGTAAAATAGAAAAATATTAATTATACTACATTAATGTTGCCTGTAGGACTCGGGATTTCGTTACCCGCACGATCGTGTGGGTTGGGCGTTACTTGAGTCATTGCAGCTATAAAGATAAGTGTTGCCATATGAGTTTTCTTTTCTGTTTCAATAATGTTGATAGAAGCCTAAATAGAAATGAAATATATTGTTATATAATTAAAACCATATTTTCTTGGGGTTGCCATGGACAAGTCCCTTTTTTATTTCTCTAGAATATTTTTGGAATTAATTTTGTCTTTCACACAATTGATGAGGGATATGGCATTTTCATTCTTCACACAGATATCGGTATCCATATCTCTCCCCTCCCACAGAAAAAAACTTGGTTTTCCGGTGGGAGTTAGTATGGTGTGGCTTAAATATTTATTTTTTTAAATAATAAAATTTTCAGATACATTTTTTTATTTTCATCATCATTTTTTATTTTCATGTCCTAACTTTTAATCCTGAATTCTTTCATGTGTCTGAAAGGAGAAGTATTCAAACACAAGAAATTTTTTAAGATTGAATAATATATCAGATTGAACTTATATATATATATAAATTTAAATGTAAGGATATTTAAATTAGATTAAAAATTAAATTCTCTATTTAGTACTTGACTCATCTTTCTCAGTTCACATCTACAAGTATCAAACTAATCCCCCATTTATTTCTTCCGAACATATGGCCTAGCCAATAAATATGTCTAATTCCAGATCGTTAGATTTAACAGCCCACATATGTGTGTCAGTATTAACTTTCAAATACAATCATAAAATACGGATACGTACCACATGTGTTTTTAAAGTGCTATCCATTTGAAACCACCACCATGGAATGCTTTTTTCCTCCCTGCTCTCAGTGTCAGAAGAGATGTCGAAATGATTCAATAAAGAACTCCTTTTTAAACTTGAATCTAATTCTGTCTTTAAAATCATGACTATATATATATATATATATATATATATATATATATATATATATATATATATATATATATATATATATATACATACTGCTGGCCAACGTAAATGCAACACCAAGAAAGACAAGACATAGCACAACAAAATTTATTTTGTAGATAACATGATGACCAAGTATCAAATGATTAAATTTATGGACTTCTATGAAGTGTGGTTCCTGCAAGAATCAGTTGCCAGAGTAGCCGCAATTGTTGGAGATCACCGCTGCCACATGCCTCGGCATTGATTCAAAGAGACTTTGGATGTGTTCTTGGGGTACAGCAGACCAAGCAGCTTCCACACATTGCCAAAGTTGATCTGGTGTGGCAGCTGGGGGTGTAATCTGGGTCAATCGTTGAACAACCATGGATTACATGTTTTTTATGGGTGAAAGATCCGGTGAGCAAGCCGGCCAGGGGAAGCAATTCAATCTGGTGATTGACGAAGAATCTTTGGACAGTGCGTGCTACGTGTGGTCACGCATTATCCTGTTGAAAGTGTGAGTGCGAGAGTGATATCCAATACCACCCCATACCATAATACCGGGGCAGGACCAGTGTGGTGGTGGGTGCATAACGCAGCTGTTCAGCATCCTTTCTCCACGGTGTCTCTAGACTCGAATCCGTCAATCGTGGTGTTGCAGACAGAAGCGTAACTCGTCAGTGAAGACAACTTCATTCCATGATCGACTACATCGGTCCGTCGTAGCCTCTTGCATCCATTGGTCACATATCCGCATTACAGTTGTTTGGTTTCTTCCAACACGACTACCGATTTCCCTGAAAGATAATCCACAATCTCGGTAGGCTACTATCCTTCCTCTGTCGAACTCGGATACTTGATCAAAAGCTGATTGCTATTTTCTACGAGACATAACTGATCGTTTTTTGAAAAAAACACAAACACTTGAAATCGTCGAAATCTCCAAGCCTTAAATAGCGCTTTGAGGTGGCGCCACAGGCGCGCGTGATGTGTGTCTGCGCTGAAATTCTAATCATTTGCATGCTTCCCTCAGGGTGTGGCATTTAAATTTGCCAGCAGTGTATATATATATATACAAAAAATCAGAAATAATAAATAACTATAAACATTTTACTAAATATTGCTTAAACCAGAAATACCAAATTCATTTTATTAATAGTTATATGTGAATAAAGCTATTCAATATTGTAAGGATTAAAAATACTTTGATTAATTATAGTTTAATACTATAAATTTACACATTTAATAGTTATCGTTACCTCCGTATTCTATTATTAGTTAAAATTATTATTATTATTTAATTCATATATACTCTAGTGTCTCTAAAGTTATGGGTTTTCGTATCTCTTTTATTAATTTTTGTTTTCTATTCTTTTTATACTTTTGTTAAGAGCTACATTTCAGCCATTCTCATGCTTTGAATCTGCATTAGGGTCCAGAATCTGGCAATAACTTATTTATTGCCCTCAGATTTAGCGCGGGCTCTGCATTTTCAAGTGCAATTTTAAGGTAAGTTACCTCTATTTTGTAATGGATTTAGATATTCCTATCAATTACTTTCAATAGGTTTTTGCTCAGTATTATTTACATAAAATGGGAAGGTTGGCAGGCCAAAAAACATGTTCTCAACCCCACTTTTATATAATTTATATATTAGCTGTCCTAAATCAGCAATATTTATAATACTGCAGCATCCATTTTATAATTTTTAATCTAGTGTCCTTCATTGTATGTTCTCTTTACTGTCTCTGTGTTGTTTTTGAATGTGATTGGTGAATGTGTGTTTATCTCTTGTCTGTAGAGAATTAGACTATATATATATATATATATATATATATATATATATATATATATATATATATATATATATATATATATATATATATATATAGTACTTAGATCAGAACTTTAGAGATCTCTCGGATGATGACAACACTGTGAACAAAACATATGAATCACATATATTGAAAGGAGAATCAAGAATCAAGATCAGATGATGAGAGCGATGAAGAAAAACATGGAAACATATGAAACTGAAAGACAATTTTGGATAATTTTTTACCACCAAAGTCTCTTGAACCCATTAATTTCATTGTTTTAGCTGCTGCAAATTCTTGGTTTCTGTGCAAAAACGATGCGATATCAAATAAAATTCCTCCAAAAATCAAAACGAATGGCTTAAAATTTAAGCTAAGAGTTAGTTGAAGCGTTAGCAGCCTCTCCACCCACTAACAAAGGTAATCTAACTAATGAGGAAGATAACAGTGTTGTGTGTGTGTTTATGTGATTCTATTCGCAAAACAATCGAAGTGTTTTGATCCCCCTGCTGTATATGTTATGACTTTTATCCTAGCCATTCCAGGATAAAAAAGCTTGACATGTACAGCCATTTTTGACGTGTTGATGACATTTCAAGGCATCGCAAGAGCATATTTAAAAACTACGAAAGCAGCCCGAAAACATGTTGTGAAAAATGCAACGTATATTTATGTATATCAAAAACAAAAACATGCTTTCAAGATTTCCACAGGAAATAAAAAATGAGTCAATAAAATAATTCATTTGACATCAATAATTTCCTTATTTGTGTAACAACTTTAGTTAAATTAAGTGCGTTTCTTCCATCAACTTAGATACAAAAAATGTAAAATTTCACAGGTGCTGATTTCACAGAAAATGCCCAACCCGTACGATCGTTCGGGTATCCTCTACGTTCGAGGGAGGGGGGAAATTTTTTATTATTTTACCCATGGTCATTGGGATCAATATAGTATTAATAACCAGAAGACTTTAATTTTTGAAGATAAAAATAATCCGATTCTTAAAGGGATACATTAAATTATACAATTGGTTAGCATTTTTGCTATTAAAAATTTCCTTGAATAAAAAAAGTTATATAGATACCACAGCATCATTAATATAAAACACCCGGTTGATTATTAGAATTTTTAAAAAATATTTCAGTGCATCTAATGGAATTTACTTAAGAGATACGATATCATAACTAAGATCTGTAATTATGCTTATGTAGTTGGATCAGTAATATCTCTCTGTGAAGTAATTTTTGTCTATCAGACATAAGTTACCCTGTGAGAAACAAAGTAAAAAAAAAATACACTGCTACAAAAACACATTTTTTCTATTTTGATTAATTTTCATTGTCTTTTCATATTTTGGGATTTTGAAAAATGTACCTTTCTATCAATTATTTTATTACCGGTTTCAGAAATTGGAACTTTTTCGTAATATGTTAGTGTGTCAGATAATTTAGAATTCTAAAAGATTATTCATTCTCCAAAAATCTCTTTGCAGTCCCGGCATTTGTTCAGTAATGGTTATGGGAAGGGAATTTCATTGCATAGAATAAATAAGTAAAAACTAACATTGCTCAAATTTTGAAATGTTTTAATCAATTTATGATCTCATTTGACATGCTTCTACAACAGCGTAAATGAGCAACTAGCTTTGGAGTTATGAAATAAATTATAATATGTTTCATAGCTGTATGAATATTACATTATTTATGAGTCCAAAAACCTCTTTCCTTTTCCAATTTTTTCGAAGGCAGTTACAAAGCGCTCACTCTATCGTTTGCGTAGGTCTAACTGAAAGGAAATAGTGAATGACTAAAATGCAAGCTGTTCCTTAAGTCATTTTTTGCCTGATGTAGAAAAATCTGAGCCAAATGCATTTTTTAGAATTTATAGCTTTTATACATTAAACTATGTTATTGTCGTGCGTTTCTACCTAGAATTAATATAAAAGACGATAGATAGATGAACAGAAACATACACAACAGTCACAGAAGAATACAGATTTGATTACAAACGATGATCCCAGCATAGAACAGAAGAGGGGCGCTTCTTTCCATTCGAGAGACGGGAATCCATTTCAGGTGAAGACCGACTTCTTTTTTCGAAGATACATTTATGCTTTATTGTGGCCGCCGTAGCCTAGTGGTCAAGGTAATGGACTCGTGGCCGGCGTGTCATGAGTTTGAACCTAGTGCCGCTGAAGACCCACCGTGTAGGGGAGTAGTGCACGTTAAATCTGTCGAGAGCTCAAACGTCCTCCCTTTGGTGTAATAGTTAGGAGAGGGGGGTTCCAGCTCATGTGTCTTCCTCCCCACTTGGTCATGGTTCAAAATTACCAGACCCCTTGTGAAGGTCCCCTTGGACCTCACTTTGAGAACGAGAATAAGTTGGAGTCATATAAGAACCAGTAGCCATTTTTATAAATAACTTTCTTTATTTGGTAATCTTTCCCAAATATAGAATCAAAGACTTTTAATAACAAATAAATCAAGAAATAGTTATATGAGGTATAAAAAAGGGCCTTTCCTTTAAATTAACTTAAATATTTAATGATCCAATTAATTAACAATTAGAATATCGATCACGCAGAGATTACCGCGATAAGAGATCCCAGAATTATATTCTATTATGTTCCTATTGAACATTTAACTTTAATCTCACTCCTAATATAAAGCGTTAATGAGACTTTAATTATAAATCAATATTTACCACACTGAATCTCAACTCTTCCTGAGATTAAATTATCCACCAAGAAATCTTCAATTATAAATCTAACTTCACTATTATAACTTTCTACTTCAATCTCTTTCTCCTACTTCTATAACTTTACTATTCCGTTTGACTTAAATACTTTATCTAATCTGCATAACAAGGAATCCAGTCCTCTTTTTGGAGCTGATTGGAAATAGGTAGGGAATTAAATTTCCCTAAAAAAGACGACTCAGAAGGTTAGTGATAAAGTTCCGTATAGATTTGTCACACCCTCAAGTACGCCAAAGCCCTCGAGTAGCTGAACAGCATGAAATTAATATTCACCCACTCACTTCATGTCTTATTCGAGATTCGAACCCGAGCCCACTTGATTGCAAGCCAAAGGTCATATTCACCACACTGGCTGGGCGGTGCAATGTTTTATCATTCTTGTTAAAAAAGGGGGGAATTAGAAATATATGACTTTTAATCAAAAAATCTTTTGAGCAACATAATTATAATAATTAAGTTCATTATTTATTTTTAATGTATTCATATACATTAAAAATATTAAATGAACTTGAAGCAAACTACTTCAAGCATAATTATATATACATTTTACATTAATAATTGGCAACAACTTTTTTTTATCTGAAACATAATTTTCTTTATAACTGTAACCGAATTTTTCTTTTATGTATAACTTTTATGTTTTAACATAGTAACAGTATCAAAAAGAAAAAAAAATTACACTATGTTAATTAGCCCCATCTTTCACATTTCTATAACTCATTGATTTGTTTTCCTTTAACTATGAAAGCAAGTAATAAACTTCAAAGCCTGATCATTGAAAGTCAGGAATTTTCAAAGGACACATACACATTTTCTTTTTATTTTTCCTCGTTCCATAAATAACTAAAATATATTTTGGAGTCACTTCTAAACAGTTCCAATAAAAGTTCTTGATCACATGACAGCGTAATCTAGTATTTTCTCAATAATCGATGCTTCAGACGATAAACTCACTTAAATTCCAATAAAAAAACATCGATGCTATAAACGATTCCGAAGTCAAATGAGGTAATATCGATTGAAGAATTTGAAGAGAAAATGCAAAAGAAACTATAACTATTGAATTTTATAGTTGAAAGATCGAGAATTTAGTTTAAAAACAACTTAAAATTGAATAAAGACACGTATCGAGCTTTAGACTTTTAAATGAAGTAGAAAACTTTTAGAATTTTCAGTATTTTTTGTTTTCACGTAAGAGCAATTTGAGAAATGAATTGAATTTAAAAACTGTAATTAACTTAATTTTGAAGATTATTTTGTGGATGTACATAAGTTGTGCATTGTTGTTAATACAATACTTCTATTGTTTATCATCATCAAACTTTAGCAAGCAATACCACAAATGGTTCTAATTTTTCTTTAAGAATCTCAAGTTCCGTAAATAATTTTTTTCACTTTATTGAATTTTCACTTGAATATAAGAATATCGAACTAGAAATGTTTAAACTCCCGAGTATCTATTTTTTTTGTCAGAGTATGGTTCATATATAAAAATCATTTAATGGATTTTTTCTAGTTAGCAGGTATGATATACACTCATGGACAAAAAAATTAGCGCACCAAGAAGAAGTCGTCAAAATGAAACAAAATTTTACATACGTAATGACTGCTTTGATATAAGTAAATGATTAGAAAATCAAAGGAAAAGGATAATTTATTTCAGAGAAAAAGACAAAAAAATGGAGGGTTTAATACCCTGTTGAAACCCCTCTAGCGCGAATGCACAATGCGATACGATCGGGCATTAAGGCACACAAGTTCTGTATGATGCCTTGAGACCTTTCTTTTCATATTTGCTGTAGCCTTGCTTCTAGTTCATTCAAACTCATGGGATGCCCAACTCTCCATCCAAAATGATCCCAGATATGCTCGATTGGAGACAAATCTGGGGATCGGGCAGGCCAAGGAAAGGTAGTAACAGTGTGGAGACAGTCTGGTGACATTCTTGCCGTGTGAGGCCGAGCATTGCCTTGTTGAAAAATGTCTCCTGGGAGCCGTTGCATGAGTGGCCTCACATGTGGTTGCAGGATGTCATGGACCTACCGCCAGGCTGTCATGGTGCCACAGATCAATACTAGGGATGACCGTGTATTGTAGGCTATGGCACCATACCATCACACCAGCAGTGGGAGCGAAGTGTCGATGTAAAGCAAATGCAGAATTGAGGCCTTTCACCACGGGGTTTCCACACACGAACACGATTGTCATCACTGCTGAGATTGAATCTGGATTCGTCGCTAAAACCGAACTGGTTCCATTCCACTGATATCCAGTTTCCTCGTGCGCGGTACCACTCCAAACGGAGGCGTCGATGGGTAGGCGTCAAGGTCAGCACACATAATGGGCGTAACGATCCCAAATGTCCTTCAGCCACGCGCCTTCGTATGGTTCGAGAAGACACAGGTGCCCCTAGCGAAGGTGCTACCTGTGCCTGGAGGGTGGCTGATGAAGCAGTTGGCTGCACGTGTGCATTTCTTACGATGTGGTGATCTTCTCGACGACTGGTCTGTCGAGGGTGTCCTGAGCTTGGTCTTCGTGTAAATGATATCTCTCGGATCCACTGGTCCCAACACCTCCTCACAACACAATCAGGGCAGCCTAATTGACGAGCAACTCGCCTAGCTGACCACCCAGCTTCCATCATGCCGATCATTCTTCCCCTCTGAAACTACGACAGCTGCTCATATTGTCTTCGAAAACGGCGTAATGGCACGTCTACCGCAGCTCTTCCTTTGTAAGCGATTCAGCAGACTCAAACAAGCTTTGGTTACCTGTTTTATAGTCCATGGAGAACGACGTTAAACGCCCTCTACCGGTTATACGTAATGCGCAATCTCGCTGCATTTCTAATCATTTGCATATTTCCCCGACATGTACCTTCATGCCAAGTTTCGTTACAATCCAGCACTTATTTCTTGGTGCGCTAAAGTTTTTGTCCATAAGTATAAATATGATGGACAATAGCTTTTGTTTTTAAAGAAAAATGCTTAATAAATGTTCCGAATAAAAGTATTTCTACGAAATTGAAGTAATTGATTTATTGCACGTCCCATAGATATACTTTGTTTATCAATATTGCATTTTGTTAATCAGTATGATTTGTTACTGTTAACAAATACGTACCTTTTACAAGAAAGTTCTTGTAAAAAGCAAAGTTTGGCAACGGTGAGGTGCATGAACTGCATTAATTATGTGCCTGTGACGTCACATGATTTTGCCTGATTTTTTTACAGTGATGCTTATTGATAAATCGACTGAATAGCAAAAAAGGAAAGACTAGAGCAAGGATTTTTTATAGTATAATTCATTATCACAATATTATTTTTTAAAAATAGACGGAAAAAATGACATGCTTTTATATTCTAGAATATTTTTTTTATGGTAATCATCTAATTTAAAGCATCTCTTATTGCTCTGTATAGGGCTCTCCCTCTCACACGCACGCACACACATGTATGAAATAATATTAAGATTTAAAAGGACTTCACGCACGCACACACACACACTGCCTTTCAGGCTAAAAAGCACACACATATATATACTCATTCACTTATAAGGAATCATATTGTATGAAATTGCATAAAAATAAAGAGCTAGATATAAGAAAAGTTACGAAATTTGCTTTTCTTGGAACATATTGTTAAAAGTAGAAGTGAAAAAAAATCTGTAGACAAAAAAAAAAAACTAATTCTATTTTTACTGAACAAACTTTGTGATGTTCTGAACGGACATAATAAGACATGTAAGATAAAGCCGTTAAGATAAGAAGTGAACTTAACATACCAAAATCTATATCTTATCATAATTAGTTTAATCTCACGTGCCTTTGTGAATTACTCGTAAGTTTTCAGTTGTTTTATCCCACGCCGCGACGTAGAGCACATGACTTTACAAATGGGATCACACACACATACTAATCACAAATTTCTATGGTCATATGACAGCATGTGTAGTGAGTATGATAACTTAACGAAACAATACATCAATGATTAAATGTTGAAATAAAATACGCGTGTGATAAAAAGTAATGTAAACGGAAAAGATGATCAAATTATTTGTCATTTCATAATACAAATTCTATTATGAAAATGCATTTGGAACTGAATGTAAATTTTTTAAATACATTTGTTGTCATTACAAAGGAATTATACTTTCTTAAATGAAAGTACCGAGATGTTTATGTAATATTCAATTGATGGTGTCTGTGCTTTTGTTAATACATCCTATCAAAATAAACACAAGAAAAATATCGAAGGTAAACTCAAAGTGTTGAATTCCTTTCCTTTTCAATAAATTAAAGCTTTTTAATTGCTATAATTATATTTTTTTGTTTGATCAATAATTAAAACATGCTTTCGTCGAGTATTATTTAGAATAACTTATGAACACATGATTATACGCAATAAAAATATCTTGAGTCATAAAGGTGTTTTGATTAAATAATTCTTTTAAAACGATTGATAATAATTGATATTTCAACAGACTGAAATCATTTCTTAGTTTCGCTGTCACTCCTCCATGGTAAATGAACATAGTTAGTTAATTTTTTAAAGCATGTTTGTTTACTACTCTGATGCTTAAATAAACGAAAATGCATACGCTTTTTATTCAAAATTATTGATCATTTTTTAAATGTGTATAATAAGATTCATTAATTTTAGTTTGCAAATGTGGAGAGAAAATATTGCATACAATCAAATGTTATGCTTTATATATTTATCGTACATTCTTATTGAAAATACCAAGACCTCAAACAATGGTGATACATCTGCTTGTGCGCATAACAACCATATAATTCATGATTTTTTTTTAAAAAAACCTTATAGTAAGGTTACCTGACATCCTACTTTTGGCGGGACAGTCCTGATTCTTAACAGTCTGTCCAGCGTCCCACGGTCGTTAAAATAAGTCCAGATGTTTGGAAAGAATGCACGATGAGCTAGGGAACGGTGGGGAAAGCATGAAAGGAATGTACGATTTTCGGCTGTTATGTGGCTTTTTAGTTAGAATATCGTCGTTGTCAAACCAATATCTGCTTTGTGCAAAAAGGTTGAGACTTTGAAGTATTTTTATTTGACAATAATCTGGCTGATGCACATAGCGTATTTTTTATCGACCACAGCTCACCGTGTGACGGGCTCACGCATCTTTTCATTAACATGTCCTTTGGGTTCTTTGGGGCCAGAATTAATGGCAACTCTTTTCCAACTAAACCAAGAAGTGAAGCGTGAATGAAAGATGTAAATTAGGAAGCTTTTAAATAACAGAAGCTTAGAGTAAGCTGTATGACAATTTGGGGAGCGTTATGATAGTCTGTGATTCAAGTGTGAAGAGGTTTTGAAAGGTTAAGTGACAGACAACAGAAGTTATCCGTGACAGAGAGCCTTAGGTCAAGGTGCATACCATTGCGCGCCTTTGAACCGCAACTTCAAATAGGATTAAATAGAGTGCTACTTCGTGGGACGATATAGGTAGGAGTGACTATTTAAATATTCGTATCTGTGATCGAATTGGAATTGAGCTTAGGCGAGTTAGTTATTGATAGGGGTCCGCGTTACGTTATTTCGGTATTACATATATTGCGTGTTTAGCCACCGTATATTCTCTCACGTATCATATTATTATCTAATCTGTTAGAGGTTTAAGTTTAAGATCTTAATAAAGTCATATTAAGATCATGACAGCTTCTAGTTCTTCATTTATTCCTACACCTCCAGCTCACGCTGATACTCTAGGAGTAGGGCACTCAAGGGGGGCGCCCTTACAACCGTATAATGCTTATAGGGACATAACAGTCTTTTTATACTAAAATTTGCTGGGTAAACTAGTTATAACAGTCAAAGTGTCAAAATTTCCAAAAATGGCACATCGCCATTGGTATTGGTTTGACAACAACCAATAGGTTTTACATTATTTTTGTTAATTTTGATGTTAACTGCCAGGGACGTCTTAAGACTTCTTGAGGCCCTGGGACTCTTCTTAAAAGTAGGCCCTGGGCCCCTACATAAATACAGGCCCCACTTATGATTTTTAAAAGTAGACAGTACATAGCATACCTTGTCAAATATTCGCACAAACAATGACCCAAAACAAATGAATGTGCATGACTTACAGTCACACAAACCGACTTGACCGACTGTCACCTTTTGACTGCATGAGTAATGATGGTGTATGGTGATAGGCCTAAGCCTGTACGTGGATGACGGTCATCACATGTATCTAGTTGACATATAGTCCGAAATTACCAATTTTTTTGAGAATACAACCGGGAATAACATTGAACAGTTGAAATTATTCGAATTAATCGAAATTAGGGATGAATGAAGTAAGGCCCCTATTGTGGCCGAAGCCCTAGGCCCGAGCCCAGTTGGCTCATGATTAAGACGTCCCTGTTAACTGCATAGATTATTTAGACTGGGTGGTATATTACAATAATATTGTATATTTTTATTGGGTTACATTACGACAAGAACTTAATTGCAATGATGTAAACAAATCATTTGATGATATTACTCAAAATTTCCCATATGGTAATATTTCCGAAAATGATCTTTTGATGAGGTATCATTATTAAAAAAATATAATACGCAGGAAAAGATTAAATCTTGGGCATCAGCAAAAATCACAATAGAGAACAAAGGGCTACAAATATTTCCTCAGTTTGTGAAACAAATCATGTTCCGTACAATAATGCACTAAAAATTGTGGAATACACGCTCTTCTTACTAGGAACTAATGCTGCGATTCAACGCGTTTTTTTACTATAAATAAAATGTGAACATCAGAAAAATCACAGCTAAGTATTGAGACTTTTAAAAGGCATTTTATGTGTGAAATATTATTAAACAAATTCTTGTGAAAAAATTCATGACCCTTTAAATAACGACAGCAATCTACTGAAAAAAATTGACTCAAATGGGAAACATACCAAAGAATAAAATAATGCTACTGTATAGCAATACTTTATTCTTTGTATAGTAACCATATATAGTTAAAGTTGTAAAATACATTTGTAAGATGTACATAAGTTGAAATTTTTTTTAAAAAAAATGTATTGCAATACTATTTTTGAATTTTATGATAATTTTTGTCGTGCTATATGAACCAAATTTTTATTCAAGAATCCCTGTAACATTCGGGTCTATGGGGCGTCCCACTTTACCAAAATTAAAAAATCCGGTTACTTTACCTTATAGTCAAAAGGATGCTCATAGCGCCATCTAGCGTGAAATATTGTAATATTTTTTAGATAAATTGTAGTATTATTTGTTTAGCTGAATTTAATTGTGATAATGCGATTTTTAAGTAATTTGTTGCTTAGACTGTTATGTTAATATGCAATCAATGATTCATTGAAAAAATATTTTGTTTTTGAACTGTAA
>BMAU01021334.1:2621189-2788733 GCA_019973935.1 Trichonephila clavipes | reverse complement strand
AAATGAAGAAGTCTACTTCGTCTGGGAGAGCATTCGCAAAAGTGGTACTTAATGAGATGTTGCAAAATAGAATTTCATTTATAGTAGCATTTTGATTTCACGCAATCATCTAAATAAAATGTATGTATATTACAAAAGACTTTTAGCATTACTAACATTCTCATAAAATTCCACATGCCCTCACATTTGAATTATTATTGGTTGAGTTTTTAAATGTTCAGAAAATGTCATTTCAAATATTATTAAAATTGATTGAACGGATTACATAACAAAAAATTTACTCTCTTCATTAGGTAACAATATTAAACTTCATATATTTCGAAAGGTATGATATACATATACATATTATATATACATATATATATATATATATATATCGGTAGCGCACTACGGCAACTCCGGGGTCCGACCCCCTCAATGTTCCTGATTTTTTCCGATTGATTATAATTTAAGTATATATGTAATGCAAAATTTAATTAATTGTTATTAATGATTAATTTTGTTAATTAATGCTAATTATTTATTTAAAAATTAGCTTTTTACTGTGTTTTGTTCCTCCCGAAAATTGACAAAATCAAAAGGAGCATGATACAAGAATGGTGAACTTTCGATCCCGCCCCCCTTGAAAAATTCCTGTGTGCGCTACTGATATATATATATATATATATATATATATATATATATATATATATATATATATTATATATAAGTCGTTGCAAGTAGGTTTATTCAATTACATGTATTTTATTATGAGTGAATGAGAGTTGTATTAACGTCACATTTTAAGCAACACGAGGGCCCTTGTTTCGACGACACCTGAGCTGGCACCCTTCTCCAAACTACCTCACGGGATTACTTTGAGTCTTAATAGATTTAACATGCATCAACACCCTCACATGGTGGGTCTTCAATGGCACCAAGAGTCAAACCCACGGCATACCATAACCACTAGAATACCGAGGACACATTCTATATTTAAATATAGGTGATCGAATGTACAACTTTCTCCACCTAATGGGGCTGTGTATTGGTATTTTTTAACTTTGTAGACCTAGTACATTCCCAAGGAGCTGATATCACTTTTTAGTGTGGCACCATACAGGAGATACTAATCGCCGGAAATAATTTTGACGCCCAGTTTCCTCCCCAGAGGGAGGCCCCTGAGCTCTGACGAGGCGAAATTGAACTAAAGAATTTTATTTTGCCTAGAGCACCTAAGCCTAACGGGCACTTCAAGGCATTTTTTACATGCCGTATAATCATACGACATGGCCGCTGTCGATTTTCTGCATCATAAAAATTCACCGACTTAGGCCAGGCTCGCAGTAGTGCACACAGGAATTTTTCAGGGGGTGTCCGGGGTCGAAAGGTCACAATTTTTGTATCATGCTCCTTTTGATTGTGTCGATTTTCGGGAACAAAACACAGTAAAAAACTAATTGTTGAATAAATAAATAGCATTAATTAATAAAAGTAATCATTAATAACAAATACTTAATTAAATTTTTCGTACTATGTACTTAGAATTATAATCAATCAGAAAACAAATCAAGAGCTTTGTGGGGGGTCCAGATTCCTGGCCCCCCCCTTGCTCTACTTCAGGGTCGAATCCACAACCTTGGGTGCAGAAGGCCAACGACAAACCAAATTCGCCACCCAGTCCTCTTCGAATGTTTATATAACTTACAGCACACACAATCAATAAATCTTGCTTTGTAAGTCTGTACTTAAAAGTATAAACCCTCATCCAAAACGTTAGAAATCAAGCTGATTAAATACTATATAATATTAAACTCGTATATTCCTCTAGATATTTTGAGAAACCATCCCTGATGCAAACTACTGAATGTTGCAGAACTCTAAAACTTAATTACATATTCAATGACAATGGCGAAGCCCTGAAATATACCCATTTCATCATACTGAAAACTTTAATTCAATATACAACGTTGCAGAAATTCTCTAAGCTTAATTATTTAATATTATGTCGTATTTCTCTAACTTAGATGAAATTTAAGGAGAATATTCATAGCATTCGCTCTCGAAATTTGCAAACTATTCAGTCTAGGATCTGTGAAGTTTAATATTCGCTGGAATAAACCACTCCCGCCGTCTGTATGGCGTGAGATAACAGTCCCCAGATGACGCCTCTTAATTTACACATTTTAATCTTGTTCAAACTGATTCATGCATTGGGTAGTGAAATTATCAAAGTAAGCGGCAGCTTACATAGAGTTCTCATATATATGCATATAATATATAACATATTACAGTTGCCATCAAATTCGTAGTATAGTGATGTTCCCTTTTGACTAGATTAATGACTGTCTTAATGCAACGATCATTATTCAGTCAAGGGAGGCTCCATGTTAACATTTCATCGAATTCAAATTCAGTTCAGCTTCATTTCCTTTTGAAACATTGCTCTATATCAGTGTTTCTTAAACTAGGGGCTCACGTCACTTGCAGCTGGGGACACCAAATATTTTAGGATTTTGGCTATATTCTTTTGCAAGAAATAACTTGTTCATCATTAATAATAATAATAATTTAGTTGTTTATTTAGATTCTTTTTTTGGAGATCTTGCCTTTTCCTACAAACTTATCTGAGACGACATTTTCGCTTCTCTATAACAACCGTAAAATCAAAGTGTTGATCAAATCTAAAGAATAATGAGGAAGTATTCTAATGAGAATGAGAAGGATGAGGAAGAACGATACTATGATGAGGAAGAACGTCCGGTCGTGTCGACTATTATTCCAAAATGTGATAACATAATTAAAAAAATCAAGTACATCCTTCCCTTTGAAACTAAAATCTTGCATATCCCTCTATTAAAAAAGGTGATGACCTCATTAGTGTACTCAAAATGACAATACTTAATAAATGCTTTATAGTTAATGTATAATGTATAGTTTTTATATAATTACATTATACAATGTTTTTTTTATTTTGTCACTTAATTTAAATCTATATCGTTATATTCAAATTAAAAGCTTGTTGCACATGTTTATAAGTGCAAAACAATAATCTATTACTACTAATAATAGAAGTACTCATGCGTGTGCAAATTTAGCGCCAAGATTATGGGATCTTACAAAATTTTTAAACAAAAAATGGGATCGTCACCCCGAAAGAATTAAGAGCCCCTTCTCAATCTGATGTAACTTCACGTCTGTGGCCGTTATGGTACATTAAAATACCTGCGTTTAATGTTTCCTAGCATTTTAGATACAGATGGAATGAATTATAAAGCAGCAAGATAAGTTGTAGAATATATAATGATTTGCATTTCCTCTTCATATGGGCACGTTACTCTAAAAATGAATAAAATATCAAATTTTTGCGACTTCTCAGAATATGTGTACAAAATTTCGTAACTCTTGTTACAATAAATAAGCCAGCTATTTAAGTTTTTAACGGTATATCGAAGCGGAAACCTAAACTAGAACACGTAACGTCCACATTTAGCTATTTCATTTGTTTTACTGACCTTTAACATTTTAATGACTTTTCTCAGGTTTTTATTTTTCCCCATAATCGTCAATTTTAAAGTCTAAGGCTTTTTTTTCAATTTCAATATAAATTTTAAATCTTTTTCTGATTGTTTTGAGTTCTATGTTTGAAGATTCTATGCATGGAATAAGAGTTTGTGTGAACAGATATTTTTTTTTAAAAAAAAATTTCAAGTTAGATAAAGCCGTATTTTTACTGCTTTTAGTCCGACACTACAAAAGTACAAATAAAATTGTCACTCGTAATTCCAATCCCATGCAAAGAATTGTGAGTAGCACTTCTATGAATATTAGAAAAAAACTTGTTCAAAAATATTTAAATTAGAAAAAGTAATAAACATTTTAAAATGTTGAAACATTTTTAAAACATCTAAAATTAAAAATAATTATTTATTTAAAAATGATGTATTTTCTTCTAAAATGTATAATTCATGTGCGTTCACACAAATTGGGTACATGAAAACATTCTCATATAAACAAAAAAAATTGCAAAAATCTTACCGTGTCACCTTAAGAGTTTAGAACTCTATATTTTAATATACTTTCCATATCCATAGTAAAATACCTTTCTTGCAATTAATATATACAGCAAGTAAATAAGTTTGATAGATTAACTGTTTTGTAATAGGGGCAAAAACGTTTTTTAAAATACAAGTAGAGCACAATACTTCATCACATAAGTCATATTTTATTAGTATTATTACTTGTTCAATGAATGATGAATTGAAATTAATTTTGTGTTATTTCATTTAGTTTTAACTATTTATTTGTTTTACTGAATTCTAATAAAAATATTCAGTATAACTCATCCTCTTAAGAATGCCTGTCTGAATAAAATCTTATGGAAGCGAAAAACTCTAAAAGGTAAACAACAAAGTTTTTAAAGTTAATACTTCAAATAGTTAAATTATTTTCACTATACCCCACTGAATAATTATTACAGTAGTTGTTTTTCCCCATGCTCATTAAAGATTTGTTATAGTCGTCTACAGGCATTTTCTAATTTAGAGAGTCACCCTTTCTACCTCAAATAAAGACATCTTCAGTAAGGCGCTTTTTTTTTCCTTGTTGAAGTTTTCAACTATCATAAATTTACTTAACTAAATTACGTTAACATTTATTAGTTCTGCGTTATCTTACATTTTGATGCATGTGACATTTGCAGGAATCTTCATTTAAAACAATGTCAATATCTCCCGCTTGTGTTTAACAGTTCACTAAAGAAAATTTCGTGACAAAAGCATTGATATCGAAGATAAATTTATCTTCTTTCTATACTATCTCAGAGACAGCTCAGTTAACAATTTCTGGAGAGTGAACTGATAATTTAATGAGTAAACAATGTTTGAAATTCAATTAAGAGCAGGAACATCTAACTTCATTAAGCTCGTTCCACTGACTTAAAGAAGGGATTGAATTAATGATAAATTGACAAAACTTTAGCTTAGTCATGAGCAACTCTGTTCGTAATTATCAGAAAGTTAAGTAACTCATAATTCTTCCTAATTAACTTCGAAAAACTTGAAATGCTTTTGTTTTTTTTTAAGTACAGCAAATTTCGATACTTAGTCATGCTCAAAGACCTGTCATGAAAGTTTTAAAAAATGAGTTTTTTCTGTTAATTCAAGTTCTGATAGAGTTAGAAATAGCATTCAGGCAAAAACAGTCTTAATCAAATCGTCTATATATTTATTATTTCTATTGCATTATGTGAGATAGGTTTTTCTTTTCTTCATGGTAGCCAATCCAATTATCCAAAAGAATGTATTTTAAAATTGAAAGTTTCAAAACAGTTTTAAAAAAAATAAATTAGTTATCTTTATTACTTAAATGATTTCTTCAAGTAACTGCAGCTAATATGTTAATGTTCTTATTTATAATAATCATTCAGGGGATATGCAATGTTTACCTGTGTTCTTTAATATTGTTAAATACGATAAAGTTCATCCGAAAGTAACAAAAAAAAATATCTCACACTTATTTATTATAATTTCCCCTCTGATTCTAGCACGTATTTTGAAGACCAAAAAATTCATGTCTGAATTATTGAAATAGATTGAAAAAATACTTTTGAAAAACATAATAATGTTGTATATATGTATTGGGATCATATAAAGCAAGCTGAACTCTAAATCCATAATAGCTCTAGAAAACATAATAGTGGTCAACCATTTTGGTCAATTGACTTTTACAGGAATGATAAAAAAAATGTATACAAAATTTGATTAAGATAAAAGCATATATTATCATAAATATAACAGTGAATAAAAATGACAAAGTTACAATAAGTGTTCAAACTGTAATGTATCCGCATTCAAACATTTCTGATCACGATGCCGTACGTTGTTGGTAACATCTCTCAGAGTAGCTACAGCAATTGTATTAGCCTTTTCAATTCCATAGCTCAATTTCTCTAATGCGTGCGGTTTCTTGCTGTACACCACATTCTTGAAATAACCCCGTAAGTAAAAGTCAAGTGGAGTTAAATCAGGTACGCAATCGGACTCATTTGTCCAATCCAATGACTCGGTGCAACGTTGTCCAGATAGACTCCCCCATTTGTATGGTAATGGGTGGAACGCCATCTTGCTCTGTGCAAAATACGATCTACGCACGCACTACTCAAATTGTTTCACGGGCATATTGTAAAGCTGTCAATTTTTGTGGTAACTGTGTGAGTGAGTCTAACACTGCAACAGGAAAGGACTCCGCTTTTTGTGCGTGGCCTGCATAATCGCCTCTTATGCCATAAATGCAGGAAAATGAAGAAATTAGGACTTTCATCGAGCCCCTAAGGAAGATGATCAATTCACTCAAAGTGTTAAAATAACGTCTCTTTGAGGTCATTTCCCTTCTGTAAGTAAGTGATTTGACCAAATCCCCAAACTGTTTTAGTGAAATGATGAAATGAACAAGTCAGCCATTTTTTTAAATATATGGGGTTAATATTTAGGGAATCGATAGTACTACCTGTATAGTTAGGAAAAACAACGTCTCGACCTCCCAGGTGTCTTCCCCTCCCCCTATCCCTTAGGGATTTCCCATCATCCCTAAGGGATAGGATCAATTGACGGGAGATGTTAAAATAACGTCTCTTCAAGGTCATTTTCATGATGAAAGTAAGTGATTTTATTAAACTCTGAATTGTTTCAGTGAAATGAACTAGTCAGGATTTGCATTGGCAAAATGCTGACCAGGGGGGAGACACCTGGGAGGTGGAATCCTTGTACATCCTAACCGTACAGGTAGTACTATTGATCCCCTAAATATCAACACTATATCTTTAAAAAATGCTGATTTGTTCGTTTTATCCTTTCACTAAAACAGTTCGGGGATTTGATCAAATCACTTACTTAAAAAAGGGAAATGACTTCAAAGAGACGTTATTTTAGCATCTTGCTTGAATTGATCATCTCCCTTAGGGATTCAATAAAAGTTGTAATTTCATCATTTTCCTGCGATATATCCATTATTGTTCCATCAGTTTCAAACTTATCGCGAAGGCAAGCAATACTCAAGCTTGTAAGTGGTTCCGTTCTACATTGTTGTCTTCAATATCGTTGCAATTCCCTGATATTCTCGAACTTCCAGTACCATTTCAAAGTCCTTTTTCGCTGCTCGAATGTCAGAAGTACTTGGGCCATGGTCTCGCTTTCCGTACTAAAATACACTCATGTACATAAATTAAGGATAATTCAGAATCTAACAGAAATTGAACTCTAAATTAAAAATTTCACCTGTAGAATTATCACACACATCTTGAAGAAGAATATGCAAATTACAGGAAACTGCCAGATGGCGCAGATAGTACGTCAAAATGACGAGAGTGTAAGAGAGGGGTATATAAAGAATGGTGGCAAAGAAGTAAAATTGTTCACAAGCGCTTTAAAAGCCTTTCAGTGCAATAACTGCATAGTTGTGGCACAAAGGAACCATTTGGATGATTTTTTACGTGGTAGAATTATTGGACGACTGGAATGTCGACGTACCCAGCTGGAAGTATACGAAGAACTTGGAATAGGCCAGAATGTCATCTCCAGGCTTTGGCAACGATTCCTAGATGATGGAAATGTGAGTAGATGTTACAGCACAGGTCACCCCCAAGTTACAACGCCGAATGAGGGCCGGCACACACACACACACATTTGGCAGTTACTGCCAAAAGAAACAGACGGAGCACAGCATCAGACCTGTCTCGTCAACTCTCTTCAGCTACCGGTACGACAGTTTCAAGGCAGACCGTGTACATGCGCTTAGGGCACATTGGTCTATATGCTGGTAGGTCTGTCAGATGTGTTCCACTTACCGCAACTCACTGTCGCCTGCGATTAACCTGGAGTAGAGAGCATGCATCGTGGACACCACAACAGTGGTCTTGTGTGATGTTTTCCGATGAGTCCAGTTTTAGTTTGCAGTCTGATTCTTGCCGTACTTTAATATGGAGAGCGCCAGGTACCCGTTACCACCAAGAGAACACCATTGAACGACACCATTACGGTGGTGCAGGATAGCTCGCGTTTGGGGAGGAATTATTCTTGGTTCCAGAACTGACCTGCATGTTCAGAGTGTAACGATGACAGGCCACATCTATCGGGATGTCATTCTGGAACAACATGTACGTTTGTTTCGGGGCGCCATGGGTGCTGAATTTCTGTTTATCGATGACAACGCCCGTCCTCACTGTGCAAACACTATAGACGAATGCCTTCCATCTTAGGATATCACCCTTATGGATCGGCCAGCATACTCATCGGACTTGAATTCAATAGAGCATGCGTGGGATATGCTTGGCCGACAAATTGTAGCCCGTCAACCCCTCCCACTTGTCTACCGGAACTTTGGAGGGCATTGCTTGATGAGTGGTGTAATATTCCCCAAGATCAGATTAATAATTTGATACTCAGCATGCCTAGGCGTTGTAAGGCCTGTATTGCATCGTCCGGTAGACATACTCCGTATTAACTATCATACTAACCATGTTATACTGTTATTTGTAAATAGGTTCTTTTTTGAAATTTGCTCCAGGGAGTAAAAATCGCAATTTTTATTGTCAAACATATAGTATCTTTTTTACTCTTTACCTTTTGTTTAATAAATAGACTTTACAAATAAGTCAAATTTGTTTTGTTTCTGTGTCTTTCTTTGCCTGAACTTCATTACCCTTAATTTATGGACATGAGTGTACTAGCACCATCTATCGCTGAACTATTTTTGAACACGTCGGAACACTAATGCCCAACTGCTATTACCAACTATTTCTATAGCCTATGTGATCTCAAACCTACGGTATGAACAACATATCACTCAATCTCAAAGTGTGAAAAAATTGTTTGATAATCCATGTATATATACTTTTTATTGGTTTATTATTCTTGGTTTTAGATTCCATAATTTTTATTTTCTACATTTTATAGGATAATCTTTTTTCTTTAATTGAGAGATTTTTGCTTTAACAATTTTGATTATTTACGATATTAAATGATTTTGAATTTATTTAGTATGGTTTAATGTAAATAATTTGATTAATGACGGTGGGGAAACTCATTGTTTCACTATTATTTTTGCATTCAGTAGGTCGAAGTCAAAAATTCTAAGCAAAATTTACTGAATATGGTTTTAAAAATACAAGCAACTTTGAATTCAGTTTTCAGTACAACTATTTCAAATTATATTAAATAAGAAAAAGATGCGCTGTCTGGTATAAAATATGAATGTATCTATACATAAAGTTAACGTATATATCCTTTAACGAGTATTTCCATGAAAAGAAGATCTATTTCTTGTGCTCCAATGCATCAGAGAAATGTATTTACTTTCTTTTTTCTTCGAGTATCATGATATTATAACAAATAATGCATCTGCGACTTTTTTCAAACAAAGACTTCCATTCCATTTCTTTGTTTGTTGTTTTTCCCATAAAAAAACGCACAAAAAAAAAAGAAATCTTCAATGCACAAGAGCCTGATCATATTTTATGCCCAGAAATATATATCTAACGTTAGGTGTATAAATCTAACGTTTGTTTCATAGTTTATCTTAAAAAAGAGATAGAAGTGGATTGAAACGACAAATTCTGCTGACATATTTGGCTGAGCATTGTTTTTTTAAATGCAGGTTTGTTTTTTCAGTGAAGTATCATCATTTATAGATAAACGTATTATGTTTTGAAGTTTGTCTAGGTACTAAAATCTATGAATCAAAATTAATTAGTACTAGTTCATAAAGAAGTACTATTTAGAAGTACAAAGTTTATCCAATGAATATTCCATTTGTGTGTGATTTATGAAGATTAACTTTAATCCTTTTTTAAGGTACTCCCGACATAGTAATAGATAAAGTTCTAAAAGTGCCGGTTGAGGAGCGTGGTTGGTTTGTCGTTCGTCTTCCAATTCTTCGAGGTTGCGTGTTCGACCCCGGTCCAAGTCAGTGGATTTTCATGATGCAAAAAATCGACAGTGGCCATGTCGTATGATTATACAGCATGAAAGAAATCCCTTGAGTGCCTGTTTGGCTGGAGTGCTTACGGTGAAATAAAATCCTAAGTACGGTTTTGCATCACCAGTGAGCAGGGGAGGAAACTGGGCGTCAAAATTACTTGCGATAAGTGGTATAGCTTATATGTGGTGCCTCACTAAAAAGTGATACCAGCTCGTGGGGAGTGATAAAAGTGATACCAGCTCCCGGGAGGTCTTCAAAGGCTAAATACCAATGGGCAACTCCATAAGAAAAGTTCCTATAGGAAGGAGAATTGATTAAAAGTGTTGCTTTCGCCAAATTTAATGGTTTGAGCTCCAGAAACGCGTGCCAAATCAGAGACATAATTACCATTAGCGATTACAAGACTCCTTATGAATGGGCCAGATTCATGAAAGTCACATGATAAGTGCAATCACGTGTTCTCCATTGAATTCGAAACTGACATTAGATTTGTACTTGTTTTTCTACTTGTAAAATATGGATGAGTTTTTTAAATTTGATGATTAAGAAAGCAAACTCTTCAAAAAGTTTTTCAAAATTTGAAAAAATTCTTATATTATGCGTGTATTTTCAAATTAACTGCATCGCATCCTATGTTCGTTCTTATTGTTGATATATATGTATTTTTTTAAAGTTGCTGCAAAATGAGAAAATTGGCAACAGCAAAGCGCATGAAGTAACTTGCTGGATACAACAGTTTGCTTCTATCATGCGACTATGAAGTCACAAGAATTTGTGAACTAATTCGATGGATACACGTGATTGTAGTTGTCATGTGAATATGGCGTCACATATATTTAGACCATTATAGCAATACTTACGTTCAGTCGCAACAAATAGATTGATGAAAAACATTGAAGGTATTGTTTTTTATATACATGTACATATATTTCTCATCATTTCTTCTCTAATCTTGCCTGGAACATGGGGATTTATTTTAAAAAGTATTCAATTTATGTTGAGATGAACAGCAATTAGTGCTAGTTTTGTAGTAGGAATGATCAAAAATGCATAGTAACAGTCAACAACTTTTATCAAAACCAATCTCGGGAAATCTCAAAAGTAAATACGCAACAAGAGTGAAATTAAGGGTCAAACCTTATCCCAAACAATAAATATCCACTAAACTTTAAAAGACGGCTGTAAGGTACAACCAAGCGTTGAGTTGAGTTGAGTGTAGGGTTTAATGGCGCAAGGGCCAACTTTGGCCAAGCTGCGCCAAGGTACAACCAAGCAATTTCAATCACCAGAAGGAATCCAGGCATTGGCTTCTCTTAAGACGCCTTTGTATCTAAGTTCTTGAACTTCTACCTAACTTGCAGACTCAGAACTAAACAATATCTTCTACTTCAATCCACTATCTTACCTTACAATCCTGATCTCTCTCTTCTCTTCTATATTATTTTAGATCTCTTTCAATAGAAACGCAAATTAGCAGAACGGTTCCAAGACGAGATCCTTAAATCCATCAATATAAATCTCAGAGTTTTATCGAAAAAAACTAAATTCCCGCTACATACGAGAACTGGCTACAATGTAATATTTTTTTCGAGAAGTTAATATATTTTTAATTAATTCTTAAGCAGGCGGAAGGCTTAAACAACATAGTACGTGCAGTAATTACTTGACGTATTATTTAGGCTTGTATATAATTTTTTTTTATAATTTAAGAGAAAATCTCCGTACATGCAATATATTATCCTTACCTAAGATTAATAAAGTCAAATTTTTGAAAACGAGTATTTTTTTAATATGGTTATGCATGTAAAATAGATAATTTGGCATATTCATTTGAAATACAAGATACAGAATTTTATCTCCTTAAATGAGTCACATATCAGTTTTAAGGTTATTAAACTATTGTATTAAGAATCAATAGAATGAATTATCGTTCATGAGATTGAGATAAAAGACTTTAGATTAAGACATTAAAAGAATTTTTTTAAGAGAGGATAAAAGAAAAAAAAACTTTATTTAACATAGTGAAAACAAATACAACATTACATGATACAATTGTAAACAAATTTTGTGATGTTGTTTTACAATGCGTCTGCCATTAAGAGGATTCTGTATGAAAGATAAATTAGTTCATTTAAGTTTTATTTTATGTCTATCACAAAAGTTTTAAATCGGTCTTGCGATTTCAACTGTATTGGATGGAAGGATTCGTGTAGTACGACGACCCCATAAACCCTGCCTGTCAACAAAGAGTTATGGTAAACAACTTTGACTGCACCGACAGGGGGTCGTAATGGTCCCCATCGGTCCCACATTTTGAGTACTACCACCCTGTTTCACTTAAACATAGCAGAAATGTTCCTGCTCAGTAAAAAGTAGAAATCCATAGTAAGAAAACACGAAAAATTTTAAAAGTTCCAATGCTATCGTCTTTTACGAGTTGATTTTTTCTTTCATTAATAAGTAAAAACTATATATGAAGAAATATGCATCTCCTTTAATATGCACACAACTACTTAAAATTCAATAGCTGTCTTGTTTTGAGAAGGAAAAATAAATCATTGCATTATCAGTGATAATGGAAAAGTATATCTCTCTCTGGAGGTCACTAGGACTCTTCATGTATCAACAAAATTTTAGGGACTTTCTTTCATGTACTGCATTTATGCTGATAGATAGGAACCGTCAAAAAGACAATGCACATCATCATAACTTTTTCTAAGGTATTCGTCTAAATTATTATCAGCCAACTGCAGTTTCCAAATTTAAATGTGATAAAAAAAACATTTGGATGTCAACATACTATGGAACAGATAAATTTCCAAATAGTGTAACACTTCGCTGGAGATATGGAATGGAGATATCCTAATGATAAAATCACAACAGAGATCGCACTGAGGTATTTTTGTAGTTTTTTGTGGTTTCTATGGTGAATCTCTATAAAGTATTATAATGTTGTTCCATATTTAGGACATACTTATGTACTTTTATAGTATAGTTCAGTGTTTCTCAAACTCTCACTACTTGCGACCCAATTTTTAGTCAAAATTTTCATTCGCGCCCCCTTCTTACAATAATGATGTATTGAATGCAGTAATAATGTACTTTGACGGTAAAGCTACAAAACAATATGACTTTTTTTAATTATAAACCGTACAAATTGCTAAGAAAAATACTAAGTTTTGTATATAATTTTGTAAATGGCAAGCCCAGGGGAGTCACTAGTAATTACTAAATTTGTTTTAAATTGGATATTGAAAAATTAATTATCAAATACTTTGTGCTGTGTATTGTGTCAGTGCGAATGTGTATTTCATCTTTTATTATATCGGAATGTATTTTATTTTGCTTCCTTTCAGTAAATTGATAATTATTATTGTTAAATTTTCAATTTTTCGATACGCTCGCGCCCTCCTAGCAGGCATATCACTCCCCCATAGGGAGGCACGCCCCACAGTTTGAGAAACGCTGGTCTAGTTTCCTAAATAGCGATAATGAGTTTTCATTATGCATTTTTAACAATGCCTTTCGTTAAAAAAGGCATGGTTTGTTTTGCATCATTTAAAAAAATGGCAGGTATTATTATTTAATTTTAAAAACTTTTTTTAATAAAAGAAACAAGTAATATAAAATTTAAGTCATTTCCTACTTAGGTCAATGATGAAAAATTTCATTTTAGTTAATTAAATTTAATTAATGAATTAATATTTGAAAAAACAGTTTTTACATCAAGTGTCATCCACTACAAGTTTCAAAAAATAAACCAAAAAAAAATCCTTAGAAAAACCTACTGGAACCATCTGTTGCAGAAAGTTCTAACTTTATAGGAAATAACGTAGAATAAATTGAAAATTAAAAAATAAAATTTAATTGATAAATTAATATTTGAAAAAAACTGTATATTAACATCAAGTACCATTCACTACAAGTTTAAAAAAATATATTTGAACTTGAATGGATGAATATAAAACTATTTTATTAACGATTGAAAACTTGAACAAGATAGTATATATCAGGGGGGGTGGCGAACCTTCTTGGATCAACGTGCCTTATTTTCTGAAGAAATGTTTAATGAGGTATAGACGTGCCATCCAATAATTTTGACTTGTATTTATTGAAGAAATAAAAAACCAAATGCTAACAACTCAGAACTCTTTATATTTACTATAAAAAAATTCATTTTACCCTGTATTGTTGTGAACCTTTTATTTATACGTGTAATTTTAATTAAAGTAATATTAATGTGACATCTGTTGTTGAAGGTTAGATTACAAATAACTTATGTTAGGATTGTAAGACAATAATAAAGAAGTGTGCTCCCCGCCGCCTCGTGCACCACATACCGATCACTCGCATTTGTTAGTAATACTTCATACTGAACTTTGTTATTTTGAACAAAAATGCGAATCGTTTTGTTTGCCTAAAAATGCGATCCGCGTGCCGTTGATGGCACGCGTGCCATTGGTTCGCCATCCCTGGTATATATATATATATATATATATATATATATATATATATATATATATATATAAAGGGTGTTTTTTAGAGGTATAGAACTTTAAATTGCAATAAAACAACGATGTAATATTCGATTGACATGAATTTTTTTTATTCGAAAGATAATCTTGTGGCATTACATTTTAAATACGATTTCTGGCATATGACTGCCAACGCTGGCTCGGATGTAGTCCAATCTGGACGTCCAATTTTCGATTACTTTTTCCAACATTTGTGGCCGTATACCGGCAATAACACGGCGAATGTTGTCTTCCAAATGGTCAAGCGTTTGTGGCTTATCCGCATAGACCAATGACTTTACATAGTCCCACAGAAAATAGTCTAGCGGTGTTAAATCACAAGATCTTAGAGGCCAATTCACAGATCCAAAACGTGAAATTAGGCGGTCACCAAACGTGTCTTTCAATAAATCGATTGTGGCACGAGCTGTGTGACATGTTGCGCCGTCTTGTTGGAACCACAGCTCCTGGACATCATGATTGTTCAATTCAGGAATGAAAAAGTTAGTAATCATGGTTCTATACCGATCACCATTGACTGTAACGTTGTGGCCTTCATCGTTTTTGAAGAAGGATTCCACCAGCCCATAAAGCGCACCAAACAGTCAGTTTTTCTGGATGTAACGGTGTTTTGACATACACTTGTGGATTAGCTTCACTCCAAATGCGGCAGTTTTGTTTGTTGACGTAGCCATTCAACCAGAAGTGCGCTTCATCGCTAAACAAAATTCGCTTATCAAAATCGGGAACAACGGTAATCTCGTTTTGGGCCCATTCGACGAATCTACGCTTTGCTTGATGATCGTTTTGATGAATTGCCAAACCAAACTGAGAATAAATCTCTTGACAGCTGTTAAATCGGTCACCATCTTGGAAAGTAATGCCAACTTAAACTTCTATACCTGGAAAAACACTCTTTATATATATATATATATATATATATATATATATATATATATATATATATATATAGGAGAGAGTGAACACAACAGTATAAATTGAAAAAATAACAGAAAATCTGCATTTTTTTACAGGTAAAATTTAAAAACGCGCTTCATTTTTCCTCAACAATTAAAACCCTCGATATGTAAATTATTGAGCAAACAGTTACTTTTCTTCCTACAATATCCAATCAATGATTCATAAACAAAATACCATTTGCTTTTCCTCTTATATTGCAGGGTTGTATATACAACAATATTATGTATAAACTATAATTTTTTTAATCAAACAGACCCACATGTTTATTCTTACCAGACTTGTGCTACTCTCATATTTCTTTTAAATCTTAAGAGAATTTCCATTTCCACTTGAGTAACTTGAATTTCATATTTTCTGTGTACCCTTGCACTTACTGCCTCATAAATTATTAAATAGTCTTAGCTGTATGTAAGTACATTGTGAAACAAAAAAATGGAAAAGCTAAACATAACCTCGCAACCTTCATTCCTTTGCGGTTTTTGTTATTAATTCTTTAGATTGAAATATCATTCTGTAAATATTATTTTGAAAAGTGTTTGGTATGTGAATTGTGTCTTAAAGAATGAATAGACAAGATAAAGTCAGTATTTATGTGCTGGGATATTTTTAAGGTAAATAATTTCAGAATAGTGCTTATTCTTCAACAAAAATATTATGAAAAAGAAAGTATTCTAGTAACTAAATTGAATAGTTTCAAAAATAGAATCTTCGAGTACTGAGTTTATACCTCAAAACTCAATGTATATATATTATTACGTAAATTGCTCTCTTAATAAAATGGAACAAATTGAATTTTTGCTTTTCTGCAGTATTTATTATTAGAAATTTACTTATATTGAATTCATTTCGGTATCAAACTTAATTGATAACATCTTAAAATAAAATTCTGCATTTTTCTGGAATTAATTTTTTTTATTGCAAAACGATACACCCAGTTTAAAATATAAAGTTTTAACAGACATTCAAAAAGCTGAAATAAAAATTTGAATGAGGTGGAATTTATTAAGAATTTTATTAATATAATAATGCAATTGATAATTTCAAATTGTTTAAAATACGTGTAAAATTTTAAAGCTTTGAATAGATTCTCTCCGATAGAATATATAATCATTTGTTTTATCCAAAGATGGAACTACAGGGAAGCCCATTGCCGAGTGGTAGCGTATCGTACTTCCATGCCAAAGGACCGGTGTTCAGACCCCAGCTGGATAAAGTCGACTCCGCCTTTCATTCCTTCAGTGGGATGATAAAAGAGTACAAGGCTTGCTTGGGGACTAAACTTTGGGGGGTTTCGCGTCAGATTGACCACCTGACCGTAGCATCTGCTTTCGCACCTAAATGCCCAAGGTCATGAAAACTTAGATGAGTACAGTAGGCCTTGGCCCTGTGTGGCTGTTGAGCTACTCATCTTAGTTTAGAATTACACAGAACCTTTTTTTTTAAATTCATAAAATTAAAATACTTTAAACCTAACCTGTGGAAACTTATGACCCTTGGGTAAGTGTAATTTAATCCTTTCATGGGCATTGAGAAGATTACTTCCCATCTACATGATCTTACAAAATACACCTGTAAGAAGTGCAAAACTCCTTATAATACATTGGTCTTGCTATTATAACGATTGCAAGACTAATCCCCGCTTCAGTTTTTATTACTACACATAATCCAGCGATTGTGACATCTGTAAATCAGAGGGGAAAAAGATGATACTAAAGAAGAAATAACCTTGTCCAAAAGTGGTCGCTGTATATGACGATGTCATGGGATGAGTTGATCGCTTCGATCAAAGAAAAGAAGAGTACCAAATAAGATCTGTCAAGTGGTGGCATCGTATCTTTTATTTTCTTATTGACCTTGCCATTATAAATAGTGTGGCAAGTGAACAAAAGAAACAGAAGTTTAAACTAGCTAACATTCCGTATAGCATTAGTTCGTCAGCTAATAGACGGATATTCCTCAAGAAAAAGGAAAGGACGTTCTGCTAGCTTCCAAGTAAAGAAGTGTGTAATTCCGGAGGATGTCGCTTAGCTAGAAATCATATGCGAAAGATAGTTTCCAACTATAGACGATGTAGGAAATATAGCAAAAAGGGACGGGTAAAAAAGGATGTAATGTCCCCTTGTGCATTACAACATGCTTCTCTCGTGTTTTCATGGCAAATAATCATCATAAAATTTAATTGTTCTTTATAACGTTTGAATGGTTCCTTGGAAAGTATTTTTCCACCCCTAAAATTTAAATCAAAAAATAAAATTCGGCAAAATAAAATATATTTATTTAAATGCTATTGTTTAAACTTTAATAAATCATAAAAAACTGCTACCAATTCGACGATAAATGAATGGCCCACGAAAGGATTAAATATGATTGTGAGTAATTATCCAAGTATTTATTCTGAAAAATATACTAAATTAGCGTAGCGTGCCTTTTTTTGAATTCGAAATACGTGAAATTAAATTTTCAAGACACTCTTTTACTTGTAATGAAATCGAATGTTTTAAAAAAATTTTTACTGATGAAGATAGATTTGCCTCACAAAAGCGATCAATAATTTATTCTGAGTTAAGAAACGTAAAAAGAAAAAATGGTTGAATAATGATAAAACAACACAGGATTTCTAATTTTATCTCCATATGTTTTTTACCTTGAATTTCTTTTCAAACTATCCACCATTTTACTTTAATAAAAAAGAACTTTAAACCCCTAATTGTTAATAGGAGCACGTTCATTGTATTCATGCTTCACAAATTTAAGAATTAGTAATTGATTTTTTTCTACAGCCATTGAACTTAATTTGTTTTTGTTTCAGAGAAAAGCGAGTAATTTTTTTTATGCACGTATAGAATTCTAATTTTTATTTTTTCTTTAGGATTTCACTTTCGTGACTTAGACTAATCATGCCGTGTATAAAAAAAAGCATTAAAATTGGTTACTTTAAAGACAATCGATTACCTCTATGAATAAAAATGTATAAATTAAAAGAATCGTTTTGTACCGTTAAATTTAATCCATCTTAATTTTCGTAAAACATTTTTCACCACTTTTTTCAACAAAATTCTGAAGTTAAACATTTTTTTCTTTCTATTAATCAAAAAGAACTCAGCAGATTTTTTTATTGAGATAAATATTAAACTTTATTAATTATATATAAAATTTAACTCTTATTTAAACTTATTCGCACTTTGGATTCAATTGCTAATTCATTATATATATTGTGAAAATCAAATTATCGTTTTTTCCCCTCTAGTATTCTTAAAAATATTCTACAAACCTTGATATAAACTTTTACCATATTCCCGAAGTATGCAATCGCTTCGAAAAGTACTTTCTTTCCGAAGAGAAAAGATAAATTGAAATAAATTATGCTGCAGATACCTGCTTGAAAGATAAAAGTTGTTTCTTTCGATATGATAAGGTTGTAGTGAAAAATGAACTAACTTTAAGACCCAAGTGTTAGATATAGTGAAAAAACTATATAACTGATGTAGTTTTATTTATCCGTAAAATTTATCTCTTTACTTAACAATTATTTCGTAAAAGAGTCTTCAAAATTTCCACTTTTTTATTGCAGAATTTTTAACTTAAATATGAATATATAATAGATTATTATTTAGAATATTGTTTATGGATATTATTATCTATTATAATTAATTGCATTGTTAGTTTTACAATCAGTATGTAAATATTTTGGCTATTAAAGCATTTTGAGCATCTAAAAATTTATTCTATTTAGTTTTAAAATGGATACAATCGATTTGAATATTTTAATAATAGCTTGTGTTAGCTTGTTATGTAATTATAAAAATCATTAATAACAATATTGCTTTGAGTTGATTGCTTTAAGCGGGGAATAAAATTAGGGCTTATAAGATATTCTACAAAACTCAAAATAGCAAGCAGGAAGAATAAAAATATTTGTCTAAATTTAATTACATGTACATCTATTTGGGAGCTAAAATGAAACTTTGAAAAGTAAACTAATATTTTATTGTAAGATTCAAGGATAAAGAAAAGGTTATCATTTTACATTATGCAACAAAGAAAATGCCAACAGCACAACTGAGAAGGCAATACTTGAACAGTTACTTCATAAACTATATATATATATCGATACGTTTATTCATTTCATTTTGATCATAATCATTTGTGTATGAGTTGTTTTAAAGCATTTTTCTTCAAAATATTTAAAAAAATATTATTTCTTTAAAAACAGACACACACACAAGATATTACAGCTCTGTTATATACATTCGCGCGAAAGTATATACCATTTGAAAAATAATTTCTAATTCCGAAAATTAGTGTTTGATAACATTAAAAATCAGAAGACATTATTTATGTAATTCAATACATGAATTACGAAGCTTCTGGAAGAAACTTTTACTGTCAATCTGTAATATACACATACATCCATATGTATATATATATGTGTGTGTATATATAGAAAGGGGAAAAGTTATTTCGCCATAAAACTAGTTAAACACCCCTTTTAAAATGAGTATTCTCAATACGCAAAGTTAATAAATACTGCAGTATCTATATATATATGTACCTACTCTCTCTCTTTTTCAAAAATTTTAATTACTTTTTAATCTTTAGTATTCAAATCGTGACTGTCCCTCAAATAGAGTATACTAAAAATTATATACCGTAAAATCTGATGTCTAACGCGAACCTATAATTTCAAGCTGCAATTTTTAGATTTTAGGTATATTCGCACACCCCCTTTCTTGCAAAGAAACCTGAAATGCATGCACACAGTGGTCTTAAATTTTGAAGTCATTTATTCGAAGCATTAATAAAAATATTGTACTTCTAGAGCTACAACCCTTTAAGTCAGTACTCTCAAATTCTCCATATTTGCGACCCAATTTTTGGTCATAATTTTCATCCCGGCCCTCTCATACAACAACAACGTATTGAAAACACTAATAATACGAGTATACTTCGACGCTAAAGCTACAATACGACTTTAATACTATAAGCTGCACATATTACCAATATATGTATTATATTTTGTATATGGCAAGTCCATAGAAGTCACTAGTAATTACTAAACTTGCTTTTAAATTAGTATTGATAAATCAGTTATTAAATACTTTTTGCCTTACTAATAAGTATCTTATATCAGTGAGAATATGTATTTTATTTTTTATCATGTCTGAATGTATTTTGTTTTGCATCCTTTCGGTAAATTAATAATTATTTTAAATCTTTTATTTTGGACTTTTCGGTATACTAGCAACCCCCCACATAGGGTTATCATGCCCCCCAAAGGGAGAGTGCCCCACAGTTTCAGAAACGCTGCTTTAAGTTCATTAGGTAAGTCATTTCTTTTAAATAAACGGTATTCTGATATATGTAGAAGTTTAATTTTTCTTATGCCGATCTCTTTTCTTATTTTTGAAACTTTCGTTTTTATACCAGGCGTAACCCCCCCCCCCCGTGAATTTCAATCTTATTTTTTGAGTTAAAAGTGCGTGTTATACATCGGATTTTCCGGTATATATAATTTCTAGTTTCAAAACTTAACACCTCAAAACCTTTCTTAAAGGCCGACAAAATTAATGTTTTTTGGAAGATATTGTTCAATTTTAATTTATATGCATTACATAAAAAGGATTTTTACTGAAAATTGCCGCAATAATGTGCTCTACTCCCAGAAATTTTCATTTGCTTATATTTTAGAATTAATTTGCCCACTAGAATGAGTCGTGTAAAAGAAGGAATGTTTGTTATATTTAGAACCGTAAGAAAGGAAGTGCACTTACTGATAGCCAACCAATTTTTCACGGGTAACGCTATTCCCGGGAAACAAGCACGTCTTTCCTAAAGGACTTGACCCCTATAACGGAAATGAAATCGGAACTTCCCTTTCCGCTGGACAGAAAGGCATTTACACACTGGCCTCTTCTTTCCCTTGCTGATGTAATCAAATCCTTTCCCTCAGCTAATGTACTTTATTTAAGACTTGTCTACTGCAGGCAATTTCTGTTCTGCTATGAATGAGCTGTGATAATTAGTTAGATTAGTGGTCCAGATTGCCTTTGATTGACCGTTTGCTGGAATGATGGTTATGTTCACTACTATCAATTCCTTTGAAATTCCTATCAATTCCTTTTCACTACTTCCTCCTTCCTTTAAATTTTCTTTATGTTTTAATTTAAATTTTACTAATAGGTTGAATCGATTTCAAGTAAAATTTTCGTCATTTGGCATTGCAGTCAAGCATTTTTCTTGTTTGAATTTATAAGTATATTGTAGGAAAAATATTTAAAAAAATGCGATATATGTATGATACGGTAGATCGAATTTTTTTTATCCAGAATTTTTAAACTTACCTATAAGTGGAAAGGATATTTTGTGATATATAGATAAAGAGAAAAAAATAAAATAAAAATAATTATTTTTTGTCTTAAATATTGACACAAAGGAAATGAAGCTTGGGTATATATATTTGAGCTTTTTCTTTATGGTAGAAAATCAAAAACAGCGCTTTAGTGGTTTTAAAAGTTTATTGCAATGAGAGGGCCCATACTAAATAGTTACAAGAAAAAAGATTATGTATATTTAACGTTCTTCGTATAAAGATTTTTTTAAAAAAATAATAACCTCTCTCTTCTGTTGAAATGATACTGCAAGAAAAAGACAGAAAATAGGTTTGATCGGACTGCGGGGATCGACGATGCAGGGAAAAACATGTGGGTGTAAGAAATGTTGCAATATTTTACTGTACTACACAGTAATTATTATTTTTGATAATTTACATTGTAGGTAAATAGTTATTTTGAGTCTAAGATATCATGTACAAAAATTAAGTAATTTTCCATTTTCTTTCGAAAATCCAACGTTTTTGTGGCAATATTAAATTTTGACAGTAATACCTCAACTTATGCGAACTCGGAGTTACGCGATTTTCAAATCTCGTCGATTCGTCTTTGTCTTTTTTTTTCCATCACTGAAACTCAGGCGGAATCAGTGATAAAGTCTGATGCAATTAGTAATGTGATTGAAGAAATAGTCGACAAATAAATTTTGAAGTGGACAATGATGACGTTCAAGAACTGTTAGATTCCCACAATTGGAAATTGACAGTTGATGATCTCATAGAAATACATGAGCAAGAGCAAGACATTGAAGAACATGTCTTTAGACCCAGTTTAATCAGAAAACCGAATGATGGTTGGGAATTTGACAGAAGGCCACAGTTTAATTGAAAAAGGGTTACAAGTTTTAAAAAAATACGGACTCCAACGAAGAGCGTATATTTTCAACAAAACTAGGGTTGAAAAATCCAAGCCAAATCCTTCTTTCCCCTGCAAAGCTACGACTAATGACAGGCGTACATCTAGCCTTTCGCCACAATGAATTTTATGGGCCTCGATCTGACATCGTCAGACAGGTGGCATTAGCAACAACAGGAATAAGTCACAGTTTCGAAAATCGCAGCAAAGTAGGTACCTCGAATTTTGAATTCAAATGAAAAGGAATAGAAAATCGACATAAACACTTAAATCACTATAAAGCATAAGACGGTAAATTTTAACTTTTGACGGAAAGTTGTATGCATCATTACAATCCTCAAGCAAAGGGAGCCAATAAATAAGGGAGCATACTAAAGGAACTTTTTTGTTCTACTAAAAGAAAACTGGTTTACCTCTTTTTTAGGATTCAGAGGGTATTATATAGATCGTTTTTATAGATGCTTGCCGTTGAGTGTCTTTTGTACTTTTGGAAAAGATTGAAGCAGCGCATTGGTCCAAAAAAATTTTCATTGTATAAAACCATGATGTTTTTCTCCTTTTAAACAGTGCAAGACCAAACACAACCGCAGTAATGTGACAAAAATTAAAAGATACTTCATTGGTTGATACTTGAACTTCTTTTTAATTTGGACTTAGTATCTTTGGAAAGTGGCATAGACAAGGGGAAGGGGGTGAACTCAATCCCACCCTTAGTGCTACAAATTTTTATTTTTAGTTTAGAGGTAACGCATTGGTGTTTCCGTCAGCCTGTTAACCTCCTTCCGCAATGAGAGAGGTCTGTTAATGTAAGTCGACCAAGTTTTTTCAATGAAAAAGAGGACGAAAAATTTAATAAAAAATAACAACGTAAATGTATGAAGCATTTTATTAATTTAAACAAAAATACACTAATTACACACATACATTTCTTTTAATTATTTACTTAAACGATTTTTTCTATGTAAAAGGTTTATTTTTGTCAATAATATATCATTTTGTAATAAATCAGAAATTTCGGAACAAGAAATATCCTTCATATTGAAAATGTGTGTACTATAGCTAAAGGACTCCCACTAGTCCAAAAATCATTACCAGTTGAAAAAAAACTCTTTCAACTGCAGCATTAGTTCCAGGGTAGCACAACGTAAATGTTGTGCAAAACCGAGAAAAAACGTACTGTCACCTGCATGGTGCTCAAGGCTAAGGCTAATGACAGGCATAAAATTCTAGCCCTTAGCCGCGACCCCCTTTGCCGCGGGCCACGACCTGACTTCGTCAGGCAGGTGGCATTAATCACAACACACACAACAACGTAAATTCACCAGAATAAATAAATGTTCATATGGAATGTGTTCATTTTTGTAATGGTTAAATATTTCCACCCATCTTTTATCAATATCAACATGCTGATTTTCCCATTGTTCTATCAGAATTAAATGTATTAAGTCTTCTAATTTCTTCAAACAGACAACTGTTTTTTATCGAAATCAGACATTTCTTTCGATAAAAATTCAACACAATTTTCTGTATCTACCAAATTTTTTGCGATTAAGTCAAAAAACACCATTGAAAACTGTTATTTCCTGTGATATTTCTTTCAGACCATTCTTCGACATAAAGTTAGGTAAAACTTCTGCACTTCTTTAGTTAACTTTTCCGCTATGCACGGATTTGATTCTTCTAAGTTTGACGATTTTCATTTTATTATTGAAGAAATAATTTTTTCTTTCAATCGTAATTTTTATTGAAGGACAAAATCGTTCAAAATAAGACTAACTTTTGTAGCTGAAATTTGTTCACCATCAATTTTTTGAATCGTTTTGTGGAATATAGATGCCTGATTATTTGCAAAATACGTTAATATATCCAATATTTCATACTGTACCTTCACATGGCGCGTAACAGTTCTGCCTGGCATCTTTGAATACTGATATTCAGAGATCAGTTTTTAAATATTGAAAAGGAGTACAAGTAGGAGGACACTTTTAGAGGAAGGACAAAACCTATAAAACGAGGACGATTGGTCACCTTAGTATATGTCACTGTCCTTTGATTATTATTTGTTTTGACCCCTTCAAAGAAGTTGTAAGAGAATAAAGATTTTCTATGAATAAAGAAGTATCTGAGAATTTCTGCGGAGTTAGCTTCACATATATCCGACCTTTTATCGTACAATAATTTTAAAAAAATAAATATAACTACATACATTAGGGAAAATGTACAGATTTTAAACAAGTATAAGTATAGAATAATAACGGTGGTGTAATTTGAGTAAGCAATATTTCTAAAAAAATCTTTTTGAAAAGTCTTGGTTACATTTGATCCTGTTATGAGTCATTGGAGTTATATGTCACTTTTTGGGGTGGGGCTGGGAGTAAACAGACTGGAGGTCACGTAAGAATACGTGGTTGTTTTCGGTTGAGTTATTTAAAGAAGAAATTTTCTGAATGTAAATACTACTTGTGCAAAAAATGAGTTAAAAAATGAGCATTGCAAAAGAATATAAGAACAAGTATTGACCATCTTTGTGTTCTGTTAATATAATAAATTTTATTAGAAGTACAATTTTTTAAAATCTTATCTTATGTGTATGGTTCATAACTACCATTACATTGGTTTATTTTACACATTAAATTATGTACATTTTATTTTACCTGTATATATAGGATGTTTTTTTAGAGGTATAGAACTTTAAATTGCAATAAAACAACGATGTATTATTCGATTGACATGAATTTTTTTTATTCGAAAGATAATCTTGTGGCATTACATTTTAAATATGATTTCTGGCATATGACTGCCACGGTTGGCTCGGATGTATTCCAATCTGGCCTTCATCGTTTTTGAAGAAGTACGGACCAATGATTCCACCAGCCCATAAAGCGCACCAAACAGTCAGTTTTTCTGGATGTAACGGTGTTTCGACATACACTTGTGGATTAGCTTCACTCCAAATGCGGCAGTTTTATTTGTTGAGGTAGCCATTCAACCAGAAGTGCGCTTCATCACTATACAAAATTCGCTTATGAAAATCGGGAATACGTATTCCGCACAGAACCATTATTTTCGAAATAAAATTGCACAATTTGAAAGCGTTGTTCAGGCGTGAGTCTATTCATGATGAATTGCCAAACCAAACTGAGAATAAATCACTTGACAGCTGTTAAATCGGTCGCCATCTTGGAAAGTAATGCCAACTTAAACTTCTATACCTGGAAAAAAAACACTCTTTACAAACTTTATTCAAATTTACTCTCAATAAAGTAAAGCCAATTTAATTATTTAAGTCTTTTATATAAAATGTCTAAGCTTAGAATAAGGGAAAAAACATTTATCAACACAGTGATATCCCGAACTTTCGTGATGCATACGATTGAGTCAGAACTGCGTAAGTCGGGGTATGATTTCGTATATAAATACATATAAATTATTTTTAATTGGGATCATAGACGAAAGAAAATAATAGCTTAGAAAAAAATGTTTGATAAAATCTTACATATATAACATAAATATCGTACAAAATCACTAACCGCTGTATCTTGATGAAGAAGGCTTCATAAAATCTAAAAAAGTAGTCTGCTGCCGGCTCAAAGATTTTTTTCTTAAATAAAATTTTTTTTGTAGCATGCTAATAATTTTTTATATCTTGTTTTGCTGAAAATATACACTCTTCGTTTGAGTCTGTATTTTCTAAAATCTGTAACCCTGTTTCAATTAAGGTATCCAACTACTTTCGGAGCCGTGATTTTGCAAAAGCGTATAAATGGATCATATTTATATTTAATGTCGCTTAGATTGAGAAACGTATATAAAATTGTTTTAAGAATATTAGTTCAATAAAAAAGTTCTTAAGGTCGATATTTTGACAAAAAATGAACATATGAATGAACATTTTCAAAACATTCTCCTTTTATGAAAAATGCTTCTGTTATAATAATAGTTTGCCTGTAAATAGTTCAGACCTCTGTTTTGAAGCTAAACTAGAATTTTTGAAATATATAACTTAGAAGTGGATTTATCCCTATTTTACTACAACAAATGAAAGAAATTTTAAGAAAAAAACTCCAATAATTATTTCGATCGATTGTAACTCTGAAAATAATGTCAATTTTTCAAAAATCTTAGTTGAGCCTCTGTACAAAGGTCTGGGCTATATACAGGCAAGAAATTATCATAATTGAATCATTTTTCACAAAAGAACATATGGGAAAAAAGGTTATTCTAAGTTAATTTTTTGCCAAAATAGGGTAATTAAATAATTTTTTGTCATAATGCTTTAAAACAATTTTATACATGTATTCTAATCTCAATGACACTAAATATCATGAAAATTATCTATTTATGCGCTTTTTTAAAATCCTGGTTCCGATCATAGTCGGATATCTTAAACTGTGGACTTCTGTCGTATTCTCAAACGTCATTTGATCTAATTAAACTGTGTCTAAAGACAAATTCTTCAATGTATTGCTCTTGCTCGTGCATTTCTATGAGCTCATTAATTGTCAGCACCTGATTGTGGGAATCCAGCAGTTATGCATCGTCATCAATATCCACTTCTAAATTCATTTGCCTGGCAAGATCGACAACTTCTTCAATCACATTACTAATTTAACCAATTTTACCATTTTTTTCCCCTCAAACAAAAGACGTTTCGACGAGATTTGAAAATCGTGTAACTCCAAGTTCAGGTAAGTTGGAGTAGCGAAAGTCTAGGTATTACTGTAATTTATTTAATTACATTCCTTAAAACTTTTCCAAGTTAACTAAAGTTTCTGAATTTCGTATCGTAATAAATCGGAAATTAATATTCATGCATATTTTATACCATATTTTATTAAGTCATGCATATTTTATTAAGTATTCTTACACGAATATTTGAAGTATAATTATTCCATTATGAAGTGCTCATAAATTGTTTAAAGTTATTTTTTGTAAAGACTGCTTAATTTATAAGATCTTTATCAATTCATATTGTTTTAATGCACAGTGTTTGCCTTTTGATCAATCGTCGTTACTTTTATTGTTCCTCGTATTTTTAATCCTATTTCTCATTTGAAATTTCCCCCGTGACTACAACTTTAATTAGTTCTTGGGGGACCGTAGTTCTTTATTTTGCATTGCTTATTACTTGTCCACAGCAAATATTCTTCCTTCGCGTTTTGAAATGAAAATTTGAAAAAACTATCACATACTCGAAAGGTTTATTAATTTGATATTCTGGATATGATAGCAGGAGTATATCTTTCTTTCGTATTACTATTATATCTTTTTACCATTGCATTTGTATTCATATATGGATATATCATGTTCCTTCTTATATATTTTATTAATTACAACTAATTTTTTTTGTACGGATTTGAAATCACATGGCCAAGAAAGTATCTCACATGATTTAGAAATTGTCAACTGTTTCGTGCCAAAAAGAGCAATATTCATCAATATCTAGCTTAATTTCTTAAGGATCTTAAATTGGTGCACACATACACACAAGATTCTACATTTTAAACATTAATCCAAACGTAAAATGCCCTTTTTAAACTCCAATTAGACATAAAAGTTAGTTTAGCTAATCACGAAGATTCATAAAAAAAGAACTTTAAAAAAATCAATAAAGCAAAATATATATTTCGTCTTGTATAGTTCATCTCAAAATCTTCATTCGATTCAAGCATGGCGATTTTGGTAGATCTTTTTAGTGAGTCTAGTGATTTTAATTCATCTCGTCGCAATGAACTGCACTTACTATTAAAAACATAACAGTGAATCATTATTATCATTTCTAGTATTTGTTATCTTTTTTTTGTATGGAAATAGGTTTCTAACCACTCAACTACTGCGACCATTATTAATAATGGAAGAAAATTTTGTTTCATTTTTTTGAACGGGAACACAAAAAATGTACTTCACAATATCAACTCGGACTTTCACCAGTCTCTCAATATGGCTGTCACGTAAATTTATCCTAAAGCACGATAATTTCAATTTAGGATACTTTCAAACTTTCTGAATAGTTTAATTGCAATTATCTTTTTTTTTCCTTTGTTGTATCGTTGAATTATTTTGTTTGTCTCAAGCTGAGACGTATCATTATTATTTCTCAAGCTGAGAATTAAATATAAATATGTGAACTACTTAGTTTAAGTAAAAAAGAATCATTCCAGTTTTTCATTTAACCGATATTAATATGGAATTCTTAAAACTCTGGAGCTGCAATATTATTTTTAAAAACTTATAATGTTTGTCTTACTTTATTCTAGCCTTAACGACTAGAATTAAATGCAACTCTACCTAAAACTATTCTCACAAGAATGGGAATAGTTTCTTTTTTCCCTAACAATGAGAAAAATTTTGCTGAATGTTTGACACTCGAGCTTATTAATTATAAAATAATCCCAATTAAGTGAAGTGGTATTTTGATACGGAATCGTAAGTGCTTTACCAAAAAGAAAACATATAAATAACTTTTTTGTGTATCTGAGTTTATTTAAGGTAGATTAATTATTTTCAGCACTGATGAAACATGAGTTATTTTCCAAAGTTAGGGATTATGAAAAGAAGAACAATTCTCGTCGCTCAAGCAAAACTGTTTTGTGCATATATCATTACATAACAAATATTAATGTTAACCCTTGCAATATATCCCTTTCTATTTATAAAAAGTTTTTCGTGATGCTGTAATAAATTTATGACATACTATCGCAATAATGCCAACGTTTCTTACACTTGCAAAAAAAATTAAGTTAAGAAGAATTAGCTTAAACTTCAAAAATGTCGTCATTGCAATTATTTGATAGATTTGCATAATAACTTACTTGTTTCAGATATTTTCTTGTTCAAGTTAAAGTAAACAATTGATTCCCCCTACAAAAGGAAATTTTAAGCGAATCTTCCTGTCCAATTTGAAAATTCCAATAGATAAGAAAGAATTAATTTTTTTTTTTCATTTGGCACCGTAGCAACGATTATTTTTAGTTAATCGATTGCTGTATGTATCGTTATCGTCTTATTTTATATTTATTTCTTTAGTTGTTGTTCTATATCAAGGGGAGGGGCATTAAGTCGATTGCGATAAACCGGTGGACCGAAAAGACATTTGGGGTGACCGCCTGAAGATTAACATTTAGTAATTGTATACCGAAATGTTCAATATGTCTAAACTAAGTCTGCTCTACTGACTTTAACTACAAGAGCTAATTTAAGATGAAAATGTTTAATTTTTTAGTGTATTTTGAATTGCTTTATAATAAATGAATCATTGGATATTATTGTGTTTATATATGGCTATTATTATTATTTTGCTTGTATCTTGCATTTTGCTTTGAACTCGGTTTTAAAAGTGTGAATGTTTTTATTTTAGTTGTGCATTATGTAAGTACATATTCTGTATTTATTACTGTAATAAATATTATAGACCAAGCGTATCAAACTCAAAGCCTGGCTTGGGCTTAATAAACAAGGTTTTAACTAAGATAAGCAGCAAAGAAAATAAAAATTCATAGAAACGTAGATTTATTTCGAATAATACATTTAAAAAACATACATAAAAGAACAAGAAAAATTTAATATATGCATTCTGACACTTGATATCTCTTCTCTGTTACTATATTTCCTATTTCAGGAGAAATTTTGATATTTTATTACACATTATTGTGGGCCAATATATTGACAGTGTTGCAAAAATGCTCGCTGCGGGCCGCGAGTTTGACACCCTGTGTTGTAGACCTTTTTTCTCAACTCACTACACCTATGCTACTAGGGTAAACCGTAATACCGTGAAAAATTTGGAAATAGCCCATACCCTTGAAAAGTCTGTCCACTGTTATTCTACATGTTATGTGGTTTGGTTTGTGAATAACATGATGGAAGAAAAACTTAAAATATTTATTTGGAATTGAGCAACACGGACCTCGGAATAAAGGATTAATATTACAGAAATAATTTAAACTCCATATTACAGAAATGATGGAATTGCAATTATCTGATAGATTTACGTAATTATATGAATTTTAGATAATTTTTTAAGTGTCTGTTAAAATAAACAATCAGTTAATTTTCTATGTTACAAAAAATGGGGCATCATATTTATATGATAAATGTTTAACAATATACTATTTTAAATAATCTTCATGTTTTTCGGGTGAACAATGTTAACATTAAAAAAAATGGCTAAAGAACTCTTAACTTTATTTTTTATAAATATACTATTTTCTCTAATTCATCAAAAACTGCAAAAAGAAGTGTATCTTAAAAGCAAAATATTTAGGAATCGTATAAGCAAATGTGATGTTGCACTAAGTACTTTTTTATATAACCTTAACAATTTTAACTTAGCTTTTTAGTTATAAATGTTATAATATATTAAGTCTTTTTATGCATACGTAAACATAAAACTAATAATTTGTCGAGTTAGTTATGTCTAAAGAGTTAATTCGATCTAAGTCAAGGTAAAACAACAAAATTATTTACCACATCAAATTCACTTCCGTCATTGCATGCTGTTAAAATATTTCATTAAATATATTACCGTAATCAGAAACTCAGAAATTAATAAATCATCACTTGAAAATTTTTCTCTTTCAAAACCTTCTACATTTTTCAGAAATTTCTTCTTAAAATTTCCACTGCATCTTTGAAAGCTATCAACTCCGGAAGCAATCTCTCTAGGGCATTTGTTATAAGCCTACCATCCGCAGTTCTCATTAATTAACCTGGCTTCCTTATTAGAACATTTTAATTAATGACTTCAATATTTTAGTATTGATCCTTTTGCGGTATTACACCAGTGCCAGTCAAGGCAAATGGCTAATTGGGACAATTTGAATATTGAATCCGGCTTTTTATAGGAAACCGATAGTAACTAATTAATAAGGTACATATCCTTTGTCATTTAATAATAGTTTGTTCGTTTTTATTCGTTTGTTTTTTGGTTCATATCTTTTAAATGTATTAATAAGAATCTGTGAAAATTATATATTTTGATATTTATCAAATTATTGCAAGGTGTACGTACAAGTAAGGAATATCAGAAAAAATGTAGTTTTAAAGATTTTTTAAATTTATTCAATATTTAAGCATTTTTAAGAAAAATTGAAGGCTGTAACTTACCATAATCTACGAGTATTAAAAAATTTAAGAAAATTTTATAGAAACTCTCATTACTTATACACTAAATTTTATTTCTATTAATATTTAAATATGATAATTAAAACTACAATTTACCATAGATTATTCAAAGAGTTTCAAGGAGATTTTTAAAAACTTTCATTGTAGGCACACTAATCTTAAATTTTATTTGTACCTGATATTTTAAAATTACTAAGTAAAATCTCGAACAAAAATTATGCTTCGTTGTATCTCAGTTTAAACTTTCTTGCTCGTTCGAAGCACAATGAAAAACTCTTGTATTTTAATCAAATTAATCGTTTTAATTAAAATTAATCCATTTTCTTATTGAAATTATAACAGACGAATATAGTTTTTTTTTTTCATGAAAAAGATGATGTAATGTTTTGCTTTCTTCCTTCCTTTTATTTTAGGCTTAAAAATGTTCTAGGGAACATGCATACTATGATTTGTAAAAATTTCCTATCGTCTTGTAAATTAAACTTTTCCCTAAATGTGAAAATAAAATACTTAAATAGCTGGAAAATAAATAAAGATTTGAATATGCATACTTTACCGATTCAGAGTTTTAATGATAGATAAGAAATATTCCACATATATGCTGATTAAAAGAATTAAGCTAACGGGAAATTATTTTCTGTAAAAAAAATTGTTTGATTTAATTCTCACTTAAGTTATGCTATCTATTGAATAATTAAAATTATTAAAAAGTGTAATGATTTTTCATATAAGTAATTATATTTCTTGTTATTATATTTACGTGCGTACAGCAACAGTCATATAGTTACAGTACGAAGAAATAATGGTTAGCAAAACCAAGACAATATTTATTCAGAAGTCCAGACGGTATTTTGAATTTCTCAGCACATGTTATAGAAAAGATAAAACATGACATTGATATTGTGTTGTTGCTCGTGTTTATTTTTAGTTAAGCTTCCGTTTCTTGCTTGTGTTTCAAAGATAACATTAGCCTTTCCTAAACCAAACTTCTGAGGCATTAGCCTGGACAAATCTCTTTGCTAATAGAGTTAAAACCTTCCGATTAGTATAAACAAAGTTCACACTGTTGATATAATTAATACGATGATGAATTATTTATTCTTGCAACTTTAGATTTCCTAACATGATGTGTAATATGATTAGGGATTATATCTGAATAATGGAACAAAATACTTCCAGAAAAATTTTTCTGCTTTTTCGCGTACCTTTTTCTTATTGAACTTGAACAACTACCTTAAGTTTATTATTTTTTTCTTTGCCTTCAGTTTCTAAATAATTAATAACTTTTATTTGTGCACTGCTGAATAATTAAATGTGTATTGACTTACGGAATTTCCTTATTCCCGATGCTACTTTAATTACTGTAGTATTAATTTTTGTATTTAGCAGTTATCAGCTATGCTGTAACCATTTAAAAAATTGTGTCTTCGATTTCTAATTATTTGAATTTTATAATTTGTAAATCATTCATTCGTATATGTATATACTCAAGAAATTACTGCTCTTGTAGAGATTCACTCCAGAGGCATTTCATTTGTTCTTTTATTTATTACACATTAACCATTATTATGTATTTACAGTTATATGACATAATAATTAAAACAATCATTTGGGGTTTTTTTCCTACGTGAAACTTCGGATTATAGAGTTCGAACAACTGTTTTATTAAGGTGACCAACCGTCCTCCTTTAGAGAGGACAGTCCTAATTTTATATTATAGGTTCTGTCCTTCCTTCGAAAAGTGTCCTCCTACTTGTCCTCCTTTTCAGTATTTTAATACTGATCTGTTAATCTCTGTATTCAGAGACGAACCAAACATTTTCCCAATATATCCAAATGGTCTGAAACAAATCTGAATAGCAGTTTCTAATGGTAGTTTTTGGCTTAATCGCAAGTAAATGGGGCAGATTTCGAAAAAAGTGTTGAGTTTTTATCAAAATAAAATGCCTGATATTAAAATCGATGACAATTGTCTGTTTGAAGAAGAAAGAAGACTGATTGCATATTTAAATTCTAATAAATTTAAACAACTGGAAAATCAATATGTTGAAATTGGTAAAAGATGGGTGAAAATACTTAAACCATTTCAAGAATGAACGCATTCCATATGAAAATTTAGTTATTCTTGTTGAATTTACGTTGTGCTGCCCTGGAACTAATGCAGCAGTTGAAAGAATTTTTTCAGTTAGTCATGATTTTTGGACAAGTGAGAAATCAAGATTGAATATTAATATATTAGCTACAATGCTTACCATAAAATTCAGCATGAAGAATATTTTTTACTCCGAAATTTCCAATATATTAGAAAATGATATGTCGACAAAAAAAAGCATTCAATGGAAAAATACTCAATAAAGTAAATAATTAAAAGCGTAATTAGCGTATTTTTGTTTGAATGAATGAAATGTTTCATACATTTACGTTGTAATTTTTTCTTTAATTTTTCGTCCTCCTTTTCATTGAAAAAAAAACTGGGCACCTTAGTTTTATAGCTCTCTCTTCGAGCATGCGCGAAAAGAATGGTTCCCTTTTACTTCAAAAATACACATCTGACACTGAAAGGGTATTTCTTATATAAAATTTATATTATTTCTAACTAAACACCTATATTTTTATGCATTCTTTTCTTAAATAAACAATTATATTCATATTTTTTTAGAAAAAAACTTATACTCCTTATTAAATAAAAACTTATCACATTCTTTTAACACTAATCATCATAAAACCGGTTTAAAAATAATTATATTTATCAAAGATGGATACATATCAGTGGTTACAGAATATATTGTTTATGGTGCACTATATTTTGCTGAAATAACATTGAGTTTTGTTTCAGTTATTATTGTTTGATTTTTAAATTTTTAATTAAATTTTACTTTATACGTTCCAAAAGAACTTTACTCAAAACTCAGCATTTTCTTCGAAATATTTAGGGCTTCACTTACTTCTCTATTCATATTATTTTAATCTTTTAAATGCACCTCTATTGTGATTAGAATTTGTGAAATTGCTTTTATCAACTGAAATTTCCTATTAACATAATTTAAGAAAACTCATAACAAAAATTTTGTAATGCTCAAAAGCCATCAAATGATAGGGCCATCATACATATATATAGAAAGGAAAACATTAACACACATACTTATACATATATATAGATGTGTGTAACAACCTCACATATTAAAAATCTAAAAACATATAATCATCTACTTATATCAACATTAATGTTAATCTAAATTCCAATCTTATATACTTTTCCTGTGTATTTTATTTACGAATACCATTTTTCTGAATGCCAATCTCGTTTAATTTCTTACGTTAAAAGTATAAATCTGTGTTATGATTTATTCCTTAATCCTAGATAAAGAATTATCATAATAGCTTACAATACTTTTATTAGCGATTACGTGCCGCCAAGTTACCCTCTAAAGCCACCTGCACAACCTCTTCATTTACCCCATGATTATTATGACATCCTATATTTTCCCCTACTTTAATTCCCTTAACTCAGAAGCAGCGGGAATTTTTCTGTCTCTTTTCTCGATCTGAACATGCTAAGAAAGGATGCATAATGGATTGTAAAATACAGTGAATTCTGTACTTAAAATACAGAGAAAATCGCTTAACACGAAACTGAGGGTATTGAAAGATTTTTTTCATGTTATAGGGTATTGCAAAAAAAACATATATTTAACAAAATTAAGTTTATTAGAATACATTTATTTACACTCATGTCCATAAATTAAGAATAATGAAGTTCAGGCAAAGAAAAAGACAGAAGCAAAACAAATTTGACTTATTTGCAAAGTCTATTTATTAAACAAAAGGTAAGGAGCAAAAAAGATGCTATATGTTTGACATAATTAATAAAAATTGCGATTTTTACTTCCTGGAGCAAACTTAAAAAAAACACCTATTTACAAAAAAAAGTATAACATGGTCAGTATGATGGTTAATACGGAGTATGTCTCCCGGACGATGCAATACAGGCCTTACAACGCCTAGGCATGCTGAGTATCAAATTATCAATCTGATCTTAGGGTATATTACACCACTCATCAAGCTATGCCCTCCGAAGTTCCGGTAGACAGGTGGGAGGGGGTTGACGGGCAGCAATTCATGGGACAAGCATATCCCACACACGCTCTATTGGAATCAAGTCCGGTGAGTATGCTGGCCAATCCATACGGGTGATGTCCTCCGATTGAAGGCATTCGTCTACAATGTTTGCACGGGGAGGACAGGCGTTGTCATCCATAAACAGAAATTCAGCACCCATGGCGCCCCGAAACAAACATAAATGTTGTTCCAGAATGACATCCCGATAGATGTGGCTTGTCATCGTTACACTCTGAACATGCAGGTCAGTTCTGGAACCAAGAATAATTCCTCCTCAAACGAGCCATCCTGAACCACCGTAACGGTGTCATTCAATGGTGTTCTCTTGGTGGTAACGAGTACCTGGCGCTCTCCATATTAAAGTCCGGCGAGAGTCAGACAGCAAACTAAACCTGGATTCGTCGGAAAACATCACACAAGACCACTGTTGTGGTGTCCACAATGCATGCTCTCTACTCCAGGTTAATCGCAGGCGACAGTGAGTTGCGGTAAACGGAACACGTCTGACAGGCCTACGAGCATATAGACCAATGTGCCTTAAGCGTCTGTACACGATCTGCCTTGAAACTGTCGTACCGGTAGCTGAAGAGAGCTAACGAGACAGGTCTGATACTGTACTCCGTCTGTTTCTCTTGGCAGTAACTGCCAAATTTTTTTTCCGGTAACTATGCGGTTATTGCACTGAAAGGCTTTTAAAGCGCTTGTGAACAATTTTACTTCTTTGCCACCATTCCTTATGTACCCCTCTCTTACACTCCCGTCATTGTGACATACTATCCGCGCATCTGGTGGTTTCCTGTAATTTGCATATTTTTCTTCGAGATGTGTGTGTAAATTCTAGAGGTGAAATTTTTATTTTAGAGTTCAATTTCTATATGATTCTGAATTATCCTTAATTTATGAACATGAGTGTACATGGAAATGTATATATGCATGTATTTAATAAAATTCATTGAAATAAAAACGTTCATTAGAGCAGTACCAAAATCTTAACAGATTTCCTTTTTCCTCTTCTGTTTTTGACCAACAGCCTTAAGAAGCTTCATCTTCATTTTAAGCGAGATAAAAGTTTGCTTTTCCCCTAAGCTCTTTGCTATTGTGCTCGTAAGAAAATTCTTCTAAAATAGAAAAAAACGCGAACCAAACTCGCCGATTTTAACTCACACTGCGATGTACTCGTCACCGATTTGGCTTGTGTCATAGACTATTTAGAAGGTATTTCAAAGTCAAGTTAGCCTCTTATCTACAAAACATGAGAAAAACCCACACCACTCTTTACTGTCATACACTTATTAAATCGATGCCTGCTTGGCTGGTATTTTCCGTCCTCCCAGAAGGGAAATTGTTTCTTGTTAAGAGAAAAAAAATGCATGAAATAGTTTGCATTGTAGTTTGTTGGGTCTGTTGTATTATTTCGTGTTAACCGATATTTCGTCTTAAACGTTTTCGAGTTAAACATATTTTACTGTGCGTTAATAAATTCATTTTTTGACTTGGCTATTTTCTTGTCATAACTATCTACAAAATGCATTCCTAATATACTTAAGTATTACACACACACACACATATATATATATATATATCACAATTGAGTGTTATTTTATTCCTTAATTGTTAATATACAGCTTATTCCTGTGTGTGTGTGAATTCAAGTGCAAATAATAAATAAAAAGAAGAGAAAAATATTTGTAATTAAAGATTACAAATCATTACAAATTCATATTAGCATTTTTTATACTTTTTTATAAAAATTTCTACCCACTTATAATTCCAATAGTAGTTTTTTTAATTACAATTTTTAAAAAATGCTTTAAAAGTTTTATTTCAGTTTATGAACTACTTATTTCCATACCTTTAAGTTTTACTACATTATCAAAGTTTAAATGTAACTTTTTGGGGTTACCCAAATCTTATATATTCTCTTAAAATATCTTGCTCAGTATATATATAACTCTTTTTCTTCCTGAAATTAACTAATTAAAGCTAAAATTGATTTTCCTAACATTTTGAGATATGATGGAAAGGAAATTATTTTTATGAAAGAAGGCAATTACAGTAATTTCCCTTTTCCGTGTCTTAGGGGGATTAATTCTAAATGTATTTCTTTTTCTTTTCGGAGCAGAAAAGCAGGATATAGTTAAGAAAGTTATTGCATGCTTCTTTCTCATATAGAATTCAACGTAGAAACTCAACACATTTCGGATTTAATTGTACAGACACACATAATAGTTAAAATTAAAATGGAGTTTTTAATAAAATATCAGCAATAATTTAATGTGTGTGAACACGTGTAACACACACACACACATTTCAATTGTTATCTATCAAATCAATATAATATGTTTATTTTACCAAGAGAAATTTTTTTTAATTACAATGTAAAAGTTTTGTAAAATATTCTAATTCATTTTTTAGCCTAATCTTGAAGGAAATTAGTTTTAAATATTAAAAAAAGAAAGTCATACAATCCAATTGGAGAAGAAACTTTAATCTTCACTATTGACTATCAAGATATTTATATTTCTAGGATTTATGTATGTAAGAAAGGAATATCGTCAAAACTATACTTGAAGAATTAAAGGATCACCAATCATGTAAAATTAAATTGAAATGTGTCGCAAACACCTTTTTTTCGGTGAAAAATTACTCCGTTGGAATATTTTAACCTTAATTAAATTAACCATTTTGTGTAGGTTATTTATTTCTATTTTGAATTTCTAGCATTTTTTTATGTTTTATTAACAGTTAAACAATACCATTTAAGGAAATATATTTCATTGTCTCGAATTTTATGTTTGCATTTAAATTTTCGGCGTGGGAAGAATGCTTCTCTAGGAGAACCATTCACCATCATAAAGAAAATTGAATTTTATGGTAATTATTTGCCATGAAAAGAAGGGGACATTACATTCTGCACAAATGTAGTGGGTCCTCTTTTCTTGTCCCTTTCTGCTACATTTCCTACATCTTCTATAGTTAGAAACAATCTCAGGCATATGATTTCCCACACTGGCTAAGCGCTCATGATCCGGAACTACACTCTTCTTTACTTGAATGCTAGAAGGAAGTGGTTTCTTTTTTCTTGAGAAATATTTATCTATTAGCTGGCGAGCTAATGCTATACGGAATGTTCGCAGGTCTAAACTTCTGTTTCTTTTGTCACTTGCCACAGTATGAAACTATTTATGATGGCAAGGTCAATAAAAAAGTAAAAGATACGATGTCACCACTTCACAGATCTTCTTGTTTGGTATCTTTCTTATCTTTGATCGAAGCGATCAACTCCTTCCATGACATCGTTATGTACAACGACAGTTTTTGTAAAAGTACAAGGTACTTCTTCTTTAGTACCATCTTTTTCTGTCTGATTTACAGATGTCATAATCACTGGAATATGGGTAGTAACACAAAACTAAAGAGAAAATTAGTTTTCCCATCATTATAATAGCAATTACAATGTATTATGATGAGTTTTGAGCTTTTCACAGTTGTATTTTGTAAGATCATGTAAATGGGAAGTAATCTTTCCAAAGCCCACGAAAGTGTTAAAAGACTGTGTGTATAAAATAGAGGTATAATTTTAATATAAAGACTATAAGAGACCTGTAACCACAATATTTGGAACACAAATGTCGACATTTTAATAAAACACAATACACTGGAATATGTTCACAGCTATTACAGTTGAATCACATGAAAACAAATAACATTGAATAGAGCGGCATTTAAGATATTAAGTTCCACAAACACAAGAATTGAATTTCAACCTATCTATCTTCATTCCGAGAGATTCGAACAACTAATCCAAAGAATACAGAAAAACAAACTGTTACCAGATACTTCCAGTGCTGGCAGAAAAAATAGTTGTCAGATATTTGAGTGTCCCTCTATTCAAAAAAACAGATAAATAGAATGCATATAAAATAAGTTCATATATAAAATAAATACAAATTGAATCACGGGACAATGAAATATATTTGCATACATAAGTAGCAAAAAAATGAATACACTGTGATTTATGTAACTTCCTTCGTAATCAAACTTTATTCTCAGCATTGTTTGCGAGAATTTAAATTTTTTTTAAACCAGTCTATTATTTTATCTCTAAACAATAGAAAACTAACATAATATTGCTTCTCTTTAATATAATTAAATAAAAATAATCATGTGCACTTAAGAACAGACTGTTTAAGCAACCTCCAGATAAATTAATTATAAATAAAAAAAATCCTACTTTCGTGTTTCTTTGGAACATGCTAAAACCGTAAAAATTCATTATAGTAGTTGTTATAGTTACTCACGCAGTGGTATATAAAATAAGGAAAACTTACTCCAGTGGGTAAGCAAAGTAATATTTTCTAATAGGTACACAGAAAATGTGTATCCAAACATGTAATCTTTAAGCTAAAAATTAAAAAACTGTTGGTCTATGAGAAAGGTTTGAACCCTCAAACTTCACCAATGTATGTGCCATTGTTTGGGGTGCAACAAAGAAATAGGCATCACTTGAAAGTGTTGGATCGTTTATTTATTGATCGCTGTGCCAGGTTCACAAATGTCTGAGGATCTCAACATCGTAAATGGACCGACTTTAAAGCGCACATGCATGCCAACATGGAAAATTAAGCCTTGGGAGGGTGGGAGAGATACCTCTGAACATTCGAAACCAAATTGCAACACGTTGCGCAAATTAAATTCTAATTCAAAAAGAAAATTTTAATGTATATGTCTATACTCTTATAGGATAACAATTTGTTGTTTATAGTACACTAAGTTCACAATCGGCTCTAAAGCAGAATTTATCATTGCACTGAATAAAATCTCTATTTCTGAAACAAAACTATGAGTTGGTCAAGTGTATGATCTACACTCCAACTCAAAGAAAAGGTCATTCTCTCTCTTTCAAACCATACTCATCCCCTGTGTCCCCTTTTGGTCCACGACCTCGCTGTTCCAATAAGTTGGGGGATTATCTGTTGGAGACCCTCTGTGGGATGGGACGCGTGTTAGAACAGATACTGCAAATATACACTTGTTTGTACTGACTGTAAGTACACTGTTTACAATAAGCAAATAAGTTGATTTTGATTATATGTATATTTAGAGGGTATAATTGTGACGAATCTATATGGCACCTTTCCACTTATGCTCTTAGGCGTTTTTGGGGATTGTAAATTCGCGTATACTTCCAATCAGATCTAAAAGAAGAAAATGGGATATGTAAACGAATTAAGGTACTTAAAGAGAGCGTTGTAAGTTAGCAGATAGAAGGCTATTGAGCCAAGAGCGGTTGTGACGAAGTTAAGAAGATTCAAGCGGATTGCGTGATTAGATTATTGCTGTTATCATTCAGCGAAGTAGCATTAGAAGGATTGATCTACCTGGAATGAACGACATTACAGCCAGGTAATATATTATAACTTAGTTCTCTGACCACAAGAGTTAATATATAATAAAGTTAGCGAAAATTTAATGAAGGTTAATAATTCTAGTTGCGTATATTTCTCGGTCCTCTTATTCCGGTAAACCCGTTCGTAATTGATAGTAGTAGTTGATTAATATCATATTTTGTAATTTAATTTAATAGTAAAGGTAAATCCCTTTGGCTTAGGCATATTGTTTAATATTTGTAATTAGAAGGTTTCTAATTGAATCTATTGAATAAATATAATTTGTTATTATACAAATGGCGTCTGGTCATTCTTTGCCTCAAGTTAATCTTAGTGTCCAGGGTGGAGCCCAGGGGAGGTTCTCACATAATGTACTCATTTGAAAATCACTGATATAAGTAACCCACATCTTTTGCAGAAACGAATATTTGTATATTTTGCGTGTTTGAAAAGAAATAAATGGCACACGTGCTTAATATACGAGAGTTGGGGCAAAAGTCACGGCAACTATTTTTTTTGAAGATACCAGTCCGGGGTTGGAAAATGTGACATATACAGATGAAAGGACAAGGTGTTAACTACATGTGTGTACAATGAATAGCACTGAAATATTGTAACACACTAATTTATTACGGTAGTATACAGGGTAATATGGCCTTCATTGTGCAAAAGAATGACAACTCAGTATACATAAAGTTGACATGAGAAACTTGGGTCTAAAGACCCTCAATGTAGTCCCCTGCTACTGTCACCACACGTTGCCAACGATGTGGAAGGTGGTGAATACCATTAGCCTCAGCATTTGCCGCACCATGTGTGAAGCGGGTCACATGTTGGCACACATCATTAGCAATGTCCTCTCGTGTTGGTTGTTGGTTGGTCTCGTGTTGTTGCCTACCACGTATTGGTTCCTTAATCTTAGGAATGAGATCAAAGTCACATAGCGAATTTCTCCCTTGGCTGTGGCTATTTTGATGTAAGCCCTCTGCTCAACATGGGTTACTTCCATCTCACACGACACTCACCAACTGACTGATTTTACAGCCCTCACTGTGCTACTACCAGCTATTAGGGATCCATCTGTTGTTCTACATACACACTATACCTGCAGATCTTCCACACGACACATATACGTGTGTGATCCGTTCTCATATCAACAAGAAAAAAAAATATTTGCCATGACTTACGCCTCAACCCTCGTATAATTCTAAACATAAAATTAATACTATCTTTATATTTGTTAATTCCGATTTTCCTTTTTCGTGAAAAATACATAAAAAGTACTATGTAACGATGATGGGTCGCAATAACAACCAACGTTTATTATTATTACTATTTCTAATGGACTGCGGATTAGTGTTTTACCGTTGCATATCTAGTACATTCCCCGGAAGCTGGTATCTCTTTTTAATGCGGTTTCATACAGGCGGATACCAATCGCCTACGGTAATTTTGACTCCCAGTTTCCTCCCTATAGGGAGGCACCTGAGCTCCGTCGATGCAAACCTGTGCTAGAATTTAATTTTTCTTAGAGCATCCAAGCCAAATAGATTCTCTAGGGATCTTTTACATACCCCATAATCATACGACATAGCCACTGTCGATTTTCTGCATCATGAAAATCCACCGACTTGATCCGCGGTCGAACCCGCAACTTTAGGTGCAGAAGATCAGCAGCAAACCAACCACGCTACCCAACCGGCTATAATAACACCTAACGTTGAAGATAATATTCATCTTGATTTGGAAAAACTTTAAAATTGGTTGCAAACCTTTTCAACACGTTCACGAGCAAGCTGGTACATGTAATACAATTTATACGAGGCATATTTTTCCAAATGTCTTTAGTTATTACAAAAGGCTATAACCATACTTTATCACAGCATTTCTGAAGGAAAATAGCCCTGAAAAATACACCAATATTTACGGTGGCTCGTGAGATAAAACTTTTATTACTGGTTATCGATCTTGTTTCAGGAAAGAATAATGTATCGAGAAATTTCCTCCAATATGTTATGGATTTTGTATCGATTTCACATCATTTTTCAACGGCTGTGATTCCAAAGTTGTTTTTTTTGTGTGTGTTCCAAAAATAACCTTTAAGAAAGTTGTGTTTTTTTTTTGCCTTATTTTTAGATAGCTTTTTTAACATTCTTTTGTATTTATTCAGTTTAAAAATATTCTCTACAATAAATGCAAACTAACTCACATTCCAGCCTTTTTTTTAATTAGCAAATAAAAACACTCCAGTTCTTAATAAAGTATCATGCAATCTTTATTTCATTGTAAACTCTATTGAAAAATGTTTAACAAAATAAACGTAAATATAAGAATATTTTTGTATAAATAAATTCTCATTTCTGAAATTCTTATTAATAAAGGAATGTAATCGAAAAAAATAATTTTGTTTATTATCCTTAAGTAAATAAAACTGCTTTTAATTTTTTTTTATAATTATTCTGAAACTATTTGCAATTAATAATATTTTTAAATTCGAATGATAAATAACATTTCCTTACAAAATAAATATGTAAAACTTTTTTTAGATAATTTATTTTAAATTTATGAAAAAAAAGAGTAAACGTATGTGAAGTGATTTCTTTCAAAACTACGAACACATTAATTCCGTGTTTATGAGTATTTGTATTCATTGCACGTAAAAATAAAAAGAATATATGATGGGGTAAATAAAATGTAGCTCGTTGGGATTATTCATTTCTCTAAAAGATTATTTTAAAAACACTGAAAATAAAACAGAAAATTTCTCGTGCAACACTTACATATAAATAAAAGACTAAAATAAATTTAAAAATATAGTGTTATACACACACACACACACACACATTTCTTATGCTTTTACAAACAAATCGAGAGCTTCTTTTCTTCAAAATAATGTTCGGTGCATAAACAATGCTACGACTTGTTTATTGGTAAAAGACTACGTTGTTAATTTTAAAAGTGGAAAAATAATAATAATAAAAAAAAAAAACGTAAAAAAGTTTTTTTCAAAATAACACACAAAAGATGATGATTGCAAAATATTACGAGTGCTGTTTTGAAATTCTTCAAATATACGATTTAAATTTTACTTGGATAAATTATAAGTTTAACAAAAAATTACTAAACGTAACCTAAAAATTACTATGTAATATGTATCGCTCATAAAAGAAACAAGTACTTATTTGAAACGTTTTCTTTGAAAGTGGAGTAAGTCCATTTTTAACAAAAACATTTTGATTATAACATTGAATGCAGCCTTCTGTGAGCTTTTTATGTATGAACAGTTTCCCAAAATGTTCTTTAAAATGTTCACCATTTTGTCAATATAAATTTACGTAGTTAATAAAATTACAAATATTTACAATTACTTTGAAAGTGGTAAATATCTCTGTATAATATAAAATAGACTTACACCAGTTACGGCTCATTTGTTGGTACCATTTATTATAAAGTATAGTTAATTTTAAACAAGCACAATGAATAATTCATATGTATTTTTATTCTCCTTATTTTCATATTTACCCTTATGATGTTATTTTACATTCTTTTATTTTACAATTTCTTCGATACGCAATACACTCGTAACATTTAACCCACCCAAATTTTAATTGTAGACTATTCAGTGATACTTTTTAAGAACATTCTCATAATAAATAAATAATTTATTTATTGGTTTGCGTAACCATTATTAAAAATTAATGCAAAAATTATTATCCTTTATTTTGATGGTTTCATCAGCTACTTTAAAAGTTCGAGAATTAATAAAATTCGATTTTTTTAATTAACTTCTGTATTTCTCATTTATCTTTTAGTTGATATCAGGGGAATACTGTTCTATTAAAATTTTTAACTAAAAGAACTAATTTATTCCATTTGTTAATTAGAAATTATATGACTCGCCTGCGTGAATTTTAAAGAAACTTGTTGCTGGGGTTTGTAAAGAATTTTAATTGTATGTTAGTGCAACCACCACAAAATATTTATTACGCTTTCTACATATACAGAGTATTTATTTTTCAATTCAAAGTATTATTTATTTTCAGATATTCATGATTAAATCGTTGCATTTGGAAACTTAAAAACAACTGTAAGAGAAATAAGTATTCACCGTTTTAATGGGAGGCATAGTTTTGTTTGTTTTACAGCTTTTTAATCTTTTGTTTTGAAATATCCTCGAAGGGGCCTTAATTGTTGAACATAATTCTTTGCATTCTTGTTTCTGTTGTTACGAAATGAATCTGAAATATTTTAGAAATTTATCACCAAGCTGTTGATTATTGTTAATTTTTAAAAATCAAAGTATCTTTTTTAAAATTATTTAGGCAATCTTTATAGTTGATAATTGGAGAATAAAATATCTAAAATTTTTATCTAAAGAAAAGTAACAACTATATTTTCCGCTTCATTCTGCAACACTAATTTAAATGAGATATTTTCCATCTTGTGTAAAAAATTCGGAGAACATTTACTTTTAAATATTCCAACATTTAATGATCAATGATTTCCCTCATTGATGTGCTTATAGACAACAGTTAATGATTGTACTGAGCAAAGATCAATAAAACTTCCTTTTTTTTGGTGATTAATCTTGATTTTAAATAATTCCAATACTATTATCAGGACACAATAATCATGTTTTAATTTTTTTTATCTTAAAAACCTCCACAAAAAAATTAAGAGAAACAAGTTCAGAGAAAGAAAAAGGCATGCAATGAAGCTAATTAACTGACATTGTTTTATCAGGAGTCTTTTTTTATATATATTTTGCAGCACTAATTTTGTACTCACTTGATCTATAATTATGAATTATTGAAGCTTTTGGAACAGTTCAAATAATGTGTTCAGCATTTCAAATTATATGTATCACAGAAAAATAATTACATATCCTTTTAAAAGTTTGAGTAAACTAATTAAAAATAGAACTTTGCAAACTATATATAACTTTGAAGAGATTTAAAGGTATGAAGCGTGTCCGGGATGAGTAAGTGAGTGAATATTAACGACGTACTGTTCAGCTACACGAGGACTTTTGGCGACGGACCTCGTAATTTTGAACCATCGTCAAGTGACGAGGACGACACCTGAGCTGGCACCCCCTCTACTAGCTCCCACACCATGCCAACGGGGGGGAACGTTTGTGCTCTCGACAGATTTAACGTGCATCACTCCCTTACACGGGGCGTGTCCAGAAACTATGCACCTTTTCGCGCTAACATAGTGGTAAAGTAATCGCAGCTCAACGCTTGACACAACGTATCATTTTATTTACACCAATGGCGTATGTTTGTTTCATCCATGTCAAGTTTTCAGTGACAGCTGCTCTATTTCCGTGTGTTTCTGCAAATAAAATTGCCTCTCTTTTCATACTTGCGTCATTGCGAACTTATCTTGATGCTATTAGAGCGATACTTCTGATGTTTATAGGCGATTAAAAGAAAGTATATAAAAAAGTTTCCTAAATACGTACAGACAACGATGTTTAGGATAGAATGAATACTGGAGGTAAACTGCAGAACGAGATTAATCACCGATGCAAGTGGCCAGAATGAAAGGCTACGTTTTCCCTTTGAAAGAGAAAACTCAATTTTCCCCCATCCACCCCTTTTTTCCCTTCAATTCTAAGCCGCACCCAATTTCCAGTACCATTAAAACTGGAAAAATTGTGCGGCTTAGAATTGAGTAAACACGGATTCTGCAAACATTATTCTGGAAATTTTGCTTTAGTGGTTGTTCTTCGTAATTCCTTCGAATATTCTAGGTCAGGGAGGGCGAACCTTTATGAATCAACGTGCCATTTTTTCTAAAGAAATATTTTAATGAGGCATAGACGTGCCATCAAATTATTTTGACTTGTGATTATTGGAAAAATAATAAAACTAAATACTAACAACTCAAAACTCTTTATTTACTACAAAAAACTACATTTTGTATTTTCTAGTAATAAATGTTTTACTTATACGAGTAATTCAAATTAAAATAATATTAGTGTGATTTTTGCTGTTTCAGATTAGATGAAAAATAACTTTTATTGGGCTTGTAAGATATTACTTTTAGTAGAATGCAAACTGAATTGGAGTCATCTGCCAAACGGTTTCTAAGCGAATCTTTAATGTAATTCATCTCTGGAAATAATTACTCGCAGGCATAGGTAGATGAAAATCATGGTTAAAACAGCATGGACTAGCTTCTTCAAACAGTTAAATGTGTCTGGAGTTGAATTCCATGTTTCCAAAATTTCATTATAATGCTTGTTAATGTTTCTGTGTGCTTGTATCAATTCCAACTTTTTCCTTTTTTCAACAAATTTTTGAATTCATATTGAACTAGACGGGAAATCAATCACAGTTATGTTTTAATATTTTCAATTTCCAATCAATCGAATTGGGACAAGTTCAGTTTATTAAAGGAAGTCACATCAGCGCACATAAAAAAACTTGAGCATTTCCGAGAATTCTTTCAAACCAGAAAATCTAGCTGAAAACTGCGACCCATCACTCGCGTTTGTTCATAATACTGCATGTTGAACTTTGTTATTTGGAATTTAAATGCAATCCGTTTTGATCATTGGAGTGCCCAAAATATTGTGCCGCGTGCCATTGATGGCACGCGTGCCACTGGTTCGCCATCCCTGTTCTAGGTGTTCTATAATTGGAGAGAAAAATATAAATATCTCAAATCCCATCCATGCATGTCTGATTTTGGGTCAATTCTAAAATATATTATATCTTATTAATGAAAATCTGTAATAAAATAAGTACCTGATAAGAAAATAAACATTTTATGTTTCTTCCATAACTATCCTTTTAAATAATTACTTAAGACCAGCGCTTCTCAAACTGTGGGGGGGCGGGGCGCCCCCTAGGGGGCGTGATAACTCTAAGAGGGGAGTGCAAGCATATTGAAAAGTCAAAAACAAAAGATTATTTTTAAAAAATTATTAATTTACTGAAAATAAACAAAAAAAAACCTTTCTGACATATAAAAAAATGTAAAATACACACTTACACCGATATAACACATTAATGTATCAGTACTGCACAATGTATTTTATAATTAATTTAACAATACCAAGTTAATAACAAGCTTAATTATCACCAGTGACCCAATGGGCTTCTTATATATAAAATTATATTAAAAAATTAACAATTATCTTAATAATTTGTACTGTTTACAATTAATTCTTTAACTGACGATTAAAAATTACGTGATTTTGCTCCCCAATGCCATGTAGGCGTGCGTATGTAATGTATTGGGGGGTGGGTGGAAGAAAAGCAATACAAATAAGCAAATACTCTGAAATAAATAAATCCCTCGCAAACACTGTCAAAATCTTTTTACTGCATTCCAAAGCCTTTGGAATAATTTTATGAATAGCAGTGCACAGAAAAGATCGTGTTTGGAACGACGTATATATACGTCCGGGCTAATTAACGTTTTAACTGTGCGAGACGTATATATACGGCAATGATACGTAACAGGTTAAATAATATTGTAGCTTTAGCGTCAAAGTGTAGTACTATTGAATACAAAACTTTGTTATTGTATGGAAGGGGGGCGCGAAGGAAATTCTGATTGAATATTGGGTCGCAAATGTTGAAAGTTTGAGAAGCACTGCTTTAGACAATTGTTGTCACTATATTTTTGATGATGTACTGTATTAAACGCAAAAGATTATCGCAAAAGATTATGACTCCTAAAAAAATAATGGGTCATCGAATTATTTAACAACTAAAACAATTGTTACTTAATGGTGAAAAATAGAAAATATTCTTCTGAGATGATTTTGGAAATGTCGAGAGGAAATAAATTACTTATTTTATAGTTAAATAAAAAAATAAGTTTAACTTCCATAAATATTTTTATTACATTCGAACAATACGCTTTGTTCTTTAAAATCAGGTGACACATGAAATCATCGTAATTTACATCAAAGCATTTAAAAATACGTATTACATATATTTATTGTCGTATAATGTTGCAACGCAAACCAATGTAAACTTGCTGCATTATTTTGATTTGTGACTTCATTGTGCATTTCTTAATTTCATAGTTGCTTAAACATTTTGTTCCACTTCTTTACTAACCAAATCTAGCACTGTTCCAAGACATTTTTATTCATCTATATTCTTTAATAGACAGCAGAATTCCGTGTTTTTTTATTAATTAAAAGATCATTCCGTTAAAAGTTTTTAAATAAATGCGACGTCTTTAAATTTATTTCATATAGATTCTATTAATTGACGCGAATTCAAGCAAAATTACTTCATTCACTTTTTCTGGCAAAATATCAAAAGGGCAATGATTTCCCATTTTTTTTCAAAATTCAGAATGCGTTAAAAATAAAGTTTCCGAATATGTTACTTAAAAAATTACCTTTTGCGTAAGTTGTAAATACCAGAGCCCTTAGTCGTAGCGCGTCTATTTGGGAAACTGAATACTTGCAACTAAAGTGTTTTAAAATCTTACACATCGCAATTTATATATAGAAATGTTTCCTTTGTCCGTTTTTATGAATAATTTTACTTCAAACGTCGTTTATTGCAGGGGTGTCCAACCCGCGGCCCGCGAGATTCATTACAACTTAACAAAATTCGACTATTTTGTACAATCTTTTTGTTTAAAGAGGTTTTTTTTTTTGAAAAATAAATCCCATAGCTGTTATTATTTTATCACGTTGCTTCTGTTATTGCGAATCTCTTTTTTTCCTAAATTGAAATTTATCAAACATAAATCGTGCTCAAACTTAATGCACGAAAATCTGCAACATTAATTACGATACGCAAATACACATGCATTGAGATCAACTTGCCAAATCTAAGTGAAAGAGTTGCGAAACAGATATCTCACTAATTAGATAAATTAAACATTATTTAGTCAATGCATTATTATTATTATATTATCTATTTTTGTGTACATGGAAAACAATGGAAACAAAAATAATACATCAGTCTCTTTTAAATTTTCACTCCAACAAATGTTTCTAATGGATCCAAATCTAATATAAAGATATATATTTCTATATATGCGGCCCGCAGGGTTGTTAAGTTCTCTTCCAAAGTGGCTCGCGATGTCATTTGGGTTCGCCACCCCTGGTTTATTGTATTGTGTAACAAAATTTAAGTATTAAAATTTATAATTGAACTTTTTTGATGGAAGGTCTTATGCTTTGTTATTACTAGTAAAATAATTCTAGAAATATTTGCATTTATATCATTCTTGTTCTAATTTATGGTTTATAATAAAAATATACGATAATAAGTTTGCGAAAGAAGTGTACTAGTTCATAAAAGATTTGAACATTCGACTATTGTATTTATATTTTATTCGAAAAATGTAAAAATACATTAAAATTTGTTCAGTTTAATTCTCCAATCTGCGATGTGTTACCCCTTCCTTCAATGTTTGCTTATGATATTTCCGTACAAAATAAATACAATGAATGTAATTATTTCATTTCATTTCTTTTTTTTTCTTCGCGAAGTTATAAAATTGATTATTCCGATGATAAATATACTTCTGATATTCCTATTTACATTAGAATATTTCTCTTATTAAAACAATTTTATAAAGTGCATCTTAAAAACGCAATTAATATTCCGTGTATATACATCAAATATTTATTCTCTCAAAATTTTTAGGAATCTTCACTGTGTTTTGAAAAGATATATTAGAATATTTGTGTGTGTGTGTGTGTGCTCTAACTGTTCGAAACCTCTCAAAGCAATATATTTATTACACCGTATGAAGAAAAATATTTGTGCTGTAGTATTTTGGAAAATTGTAACCAGAATCAGTTTGCTACTGTGCCGATTAGAGCTAAAACTATTATGTACAACCTGAGACTATTTTTATTGTTGTATAGCTTATATATTTTCAAAACTAGCCGGCTGGGTGGCGTGTTGGTATGCCGCTGGCCTTCTGCATCTAAGGTTTCGGGCTCGACCCCGGCCCAAATCGGTGGATTTCCATGATGCAGAAAATCGACAGCGGCCATGTCCTATGATTATACGACATGTAAAAGATCCCTAGAATGTCTGTTTGGCTTGTGTGCTCTCGACAAAATTAAATCCTGTTAAAGGTTCGCATCATCAGAGCTCAAGTGACTCCCTCTGGAGAGGAAACTGGGTGTCAAAATTACATTAGGCGATTGGTATCTACCTATATGGTGCCGCATTAAAAAGAGATACCAGCTTTCGGGGGATGTGCTAGGTCTGCAACGGTAAAACAACGATCCGTAAAAAATATATGTTTTTTTTCAAAACTCACGGATATCCATGCTTTGAATTTTGCTATTCGTGGCTGTCATTCTAAATTAGTGTAAATAAAAAGTAATTACTAACACTTTCAGAAAAATGCTTTTTTAAAGTTCTAAAAAAATTTACTGAAAAACGTATTGCATTATTTTCCAAAGCCAATTTTTTCGAAATCCCTACCTAGAAATTGGCATAGAGAAGTGATAATTATTTAAAAGTCAAATTCAATACTTTTCTTTTTATGAAACTAAAATCTATTTTAAAGTAGAATTTGAATGAATTTTAAAATTTTACTTAGATGTCATATATCAAAGTGTTTTATGTAAAGTTGGAAATGAAGAAAATAATAACCGGACAGCAAACGTCAGTGTAAATGGATTAAAGAAACTACCGAATTTGTAATGAATTCACTTCATTAATAATTAGAGACATACTAAGAATCAGACTTACATCTTTAACCAATTTATTCAAATCTTTGATAATCCACAATCAAAATAAATTAAATTTGTACAGAGTTCCTTACTTAACCTGACTATAACTAATAAGTATATCTGTTTATCTTATAATTTCCTAAAATGAAGCAGAAGACTTCTGTTCTGGCTTGTTCAAATCTTCTGACCAAGGTTTCTGGTTATTTTGAATACCTTTTCGCAACTATTCTAACCTCTGTAGAATAGTTCCTTCCTCCAGATCCTCTGTTTGCCATTCGCTATCATTTTTTCTTAAATAGGAAAGCTCACATGCATGTATCACAAATTTTTCATAAGGTAAAGCTTTCATATTAAGCATCGTCCACTAGAAATCCCAGAGGTTAGTTAACGGAAATGTGAGTGAGAACCCATTATAAAAAGTATATAAATGTTGGAATAAACAGTAGCAGATCTAGAACAGTTTAATAAATTGAACCAGTCAAATAAAAACTTGACTACTCCTGAAACCCTTTACGTTAATTAATATTTAAAATTAAATACTTTTTGAAGAAAGTATATGGGAAACACACACACCAAACTCTTTAATATGAAATACTAACCGAAAGGTTCATATGTAAAAATAAAACCTATTTCATACTGCTTCTAAATTACTTGTGGGTTCTTTGTTTTTTCTTTGACAATCGTTGTATAAAACTAAGGCAGATACTCTTTTATACAACCTAAAATATTAGTACCAGAGACTTTTCTCAGAACAGTATCTATCTTTAGAACTCGAAAATTTATACTGCCATTCCAATTCAGAAGAATTTACAAGCAGTAAATACACGGGGAAAATATCTATATAAAAGTAGTTCTGCTTATTTGTCTTGTGTACTTCTAGTTAAAAAAGATGTTACCTCCTTTTTTAGATGTTATTTTTTCCTAAGAATTTTCAAGATAGTCTATTAATAGAACTATCCATCACGTTTCGTGCTAAAAATCAATAAAAAGTAATTTCTTCTTTATAAAAAGCGAGATTTTTGAAAGAAAAAACGAACAATGGAACTTACTTCAAAAGAAGAATCAATTTCTAAAGCCTATTTCATAATATAGACTTAATGTACACATATTGTCCTTAGATTTATTATCACTAGCATTTAGCATGCATTGCATTTTTATAAAACACAACGATTGTAGGCAAAAAGTTTTATATTGAGTAAATAATATGAATGTTCTTTTAAATAGAATGAATTTCATTTTTATAAATTTCGTTTATTTACTTGTCAATTTTCTTACACGACAGGAGGTCGGTGGTAGCCTAATGGTCATGGTCAGGAACTCGTGGCCAGCATTGTCGTGGCGTGGTTTGAATCCTTATGCCACTTAAAACCCATCGTGTAGAAAGGTTGATGCAAGTTAAATCTGTTGCGGCTAAAAATTCTCACGTTGGCGTGGTGTGAAAGTTAGGTGATGGATGCCACTCAGGTATCGTCTTTGTCGCTTGACCTGTGACGGATCGGTACGGCATTTTATCACTAATACTCTTGGGCGTCTTTGGGGATTGTAAATTCGCGTATATTTACAACCAACTCTCGGGATAAGCAAATTAGTCAACGTATTTAAGGAGAGTGTTGTAAGTTAGCAGCAGAGGCTATTACACCAAGAGATAGGTTGACGGAGTTCTAAGAAGATTCAAGTTGATTGTGCGATTAGCGTCACGCTGATTATTAAGCAACGATCTACAATTCGAAAGTTGATCCACCTGGAAAGTAAGGAAGTATAAGGCATGTGATATTTAAATTTAAATTATTGGATCATAAGAGTAAATATATAATAAAGTTAGTGGGAAGTTAATGAATGCTAGTAATTCAAATTGCGTGTATCTCTCGGTTCTCTTATTCCAGTAGTCCCGTTCGATATTGAGTTTAATAGTTGATAAGTATCATATTTCGTGATTTAATTTAATAGTGGGAGTCAGTCACATTGGCGTAGACATCTTGATAAATCTTTGTAATTAAATAGTTGATAATTGATTCAAATGAATAAATAAAAATTTTTATTGTAAAAATGTCGTCTGGTCGTTCTGTGCCTCAATCCAATCTTTGTGTCCAAGGTGGAATCCAGGGGGATTCCCACAGACCGTGGTTCAAAATTACGCAGTTTGTCGTCAGTAGCTCTCGTGTTGTTTTAAGTAAGATGTTAATAAACACTCACTCACACGATATACAATTGTATGTACCATATTATCGGGAATAAATACAGAAAATGAATGTCATTTTAATGAATCTTAAGTAACTAAGAACAGAATGAAAAAGAATTGAAAACCTGTATTCTTAACTATGCAAAACAAATCTTAACAATCGCCAAATTAGCTTCATGTTCCCATGAAAGCCTACAAACTCTAAATGCACACAATATCAAAAAAAGCTTTAGTTCCTCCTCTTTCTCCTACCAAGTATTCCTCTTTTTTTCGATAACGTACTAGTGCTATTATAGGGAGAAGCCTTCGGAAATATCTCATTAGAGGACAGTGTTCTACGAATCGTCATTAACGGCTGCCTCTTTGAAGAGACAACTAAATTGCGTTTCCTGCGGCCGGTCCAGGTCTTGGCAGGTCCACTAATTTGACATGCTTTTCCGAGCTCTGGCTACTGCTGCCCACATGGACCACTTTTCCTAATTACGTGGCCACTTAAACGGATTAATAAAAGGGCATTCTGTTTTTCTTGTACGGAGAAGGTGACGGTTTTGATTCATTCGATGGAAAGGTACATTTGTTCCCCTTTCTTAATTATTATTGCATGTGACTTTGGGGGATTGAATAGATGGTGGAATTAATCTTCCCGTGGATGTGTGTGCCTGCTTTTCTAATTACGGGAAAAAATGTTGGATTAATTCTGTTTTTACGTTGATAAAAATAAATGTTTCATATGGATTTGAGAAATTGTTTGCTTAATTAAGGTATCCGACTACACATTCGGAACCGTTATTTTTAAAAAGCGTATAAATGGATAATATTTATGATATTTAGTGTAACTTAGATTAGAAAATGTATACAAAATTATTTTAAGGATAGTATTACAATAAAAAATTATTTATGTTCAATATTTTGACAAAAAATGAGCATAGAATGACCCATTTTCAAAATATTCTCCTTTTGTGAAAAATGCTTCTATTATAATAATATTTTGTTTGTATATAGGTCAGACCTATTTACAGAGGCTCAACTAGAATTTTTGAAATACATAAATTAGAAGTGCGCTTATCCATATTTTACAACAACAGAGGGGAGCAGTTTTAAGAAAAAAACGCTGATAATTATTTCAATAGGTGGTAACTCTGAAAATAATGAGAATTTTTCAAAAATACTAGGTCAGACTCTCTGGAAAAGTCTTTACTTTATATAAGCGAAATATTATTATTTTAGAAGCATTTTTTATAAATGGAGAACATTTTGAAATAAGATCATTCTAAGTTAATTTTTTTTACCAAAATATTGTATTTAAATATTTTTTTTTCAAAATGTCCTAAAAATAATTTTATAGATGTATTCTTATCTAAGTGACACTAAATATCACATGAAAATTATCCATTTATGCTCTTTTTTAAAAGCACAGTTCCGAACGTATTCGGATACCTTAAGTGAATCTAAAGGGAAAAAAACATATCTTGTGAAATACTTTAATGCAATATCCTTTTCCTAAATAATACGTGTGTCCTAATATATTTCGAATCTGTTTGATGATTAAATTAATCATTAAACACATATTCTCTTAATTAGATTAATCATTAACAAACTCTGAGAGTTTTACGGAGTGATTACAATATTTATATCAGATTTTTTTTTTGGTATAATTAAAAGTATTTTCTTGAATAAATTTTGCTCAATATAAATTACTGATTATCTGTAATTAGGGTAAATAGCAATGAAAAATTTACTGTACGAAATCGAAATAAATTGCACATGTGTATGAATGTGGATGAGTTTAAATCTCAAATATAAATATATATACAGGGTTATGCATACTTCCCTCCAAGGTTTCGAAGCTCTATAGTAAAATCTAAGACAAATATAGCACAAAAAGGATATTTGAAAGAATACAGAAACAAATCAAGTTTTATTGGCATATTTTAAAGGAGTTCTGAGTGTGAAACGTCGGTTACTCTATGTCAGTGGTTCTCAAACTTTAACTACTGGCGACCCAATTTTCAATCATAATTTTTATCGCGCCCCCCTACCCAAAAAATAATAATGTATTGAATGCAATAATAATGCACTTTGGGGGGGAGGGTGCTAAAGCTACAATGCGATCATAATTATAAACCGTACAAATTAACAAGATAAGTATTAAATTTTGTATGTGTTACTTTTAAGTAATAAATATTTTTATTTTTTTACTTTTTAGTTCGATTCACTATAAAAGCGTGTTTTTTAGTTTGTTTTTAAACTATAATTTATTTTATAATTATTTTTACTATACAAGATAAAAATCACAATTCCAGTGAGTAATTTAATTAAAGGAAAATATACTTACCTACTTTCAAGGACTTTTCAATAAAACTAATGAAAATGCTCTAAATCTGCGTGCCCTTAATAAAGGATATAAAGCATGTTCATAGAAAATATTTTTGAACATAAGTGGTCGCGCAGGGAACTCCATCAAAACTAGTAACTTGATTGTAAAAAAATCGTTTGCAACTCCCCGAAAAAAGAGGGCGAAATGTGATAAATTCATTTTAGTTCCCTTTAAGACTGTCATATTGGAGGATAGTCTGTCAAGGTCGTTGGTAACAAATAAACAGTTTTCCCAGAATTAACGATTTCGTGAACATCAGATGACTCTGCGCATCGCGCGACCGATCCCGTGTTAAAAGTGTATTTAAAAAAAGGATATTAGTTCCAAATTAGAATTGCATAAAAATACATCTTGGCCAAATAATCCTTCTAAGTACTCAATATGTTTATCCATATATCATATAACTCATTCAAATGGAAAAAAAGCAACAGAAAAATGTTATTTACAACTTTCCTAAAAGAAAAACAGATGGAGTGAAACATACCAGTAAGTTTGAAGGTCAAATATATGATAGTCAAAAGTAGCATTTTAGGAGTTAAAGAAACGTAATAAAAAAATCTCTCATCGTGTGATTACAGTAAAGCAAACAAAATGTCTTTTTTTTTATTTGGTTATAGGATCAAAGATAGCTAATGAATGTTTGAAGTGGAATCTTTTATTTTTGATGATCATCAGATGATATATATAAATAATATCAGTGTAAATGTGCATTTTTTATTATGTCAGAAAGTATTTTGATTTTCTTCATTCCAAAAAATTATTTTCTTAAACCTTTTATTTTCAATATGCTCGCGCCCCCCTCGCAGGGATACTGCGCCCACCCAGGGGGGCCCCACAGTTTGAGAAACACTGCTCTATGTGACAGTCCAGTTCCCGCCACACTCTACTCAACATGGTACCATCAACGTTATTCACAGCACGTGTTATTCGAAAACGTGGTCTTCTATTTAAGACCAAGTATTTGTACCCCCTTTGCCGCGTGATATTGCAGAACTGTACAAAAGTATAACACGTACTGTCAATAACGTTGATAGTACCATGTTGAATAGAGTGTGGCAGGAACTGGACTATTACATTGATGTATGCCAAGTAACCAACGTTTCACACGTGGAACTCCTGCAAAATATGTCAATCAAACTTGAATTGTTTCTGAGTTCTTTCAAATATTCTTTTTTTTTTTTGTATTCGTCTTAGATTTTTACTATAGAGAGATCTTCGAAATCTTGGAGGAAATTTTACAAAATTTTTAATGTACGCTCACACAGCATGTTTCCCAATTTAATATTTACGTTCTATTTCATTTTTTATATATATAAGACATGCTTATTTCTTAATAAAAAGGAAATTTTCATTTGAATTGCAACCCACACAGAATTCACCGGTATATCTTCAAATCTCTAGTTGTTTTTATATGTATGAAACTAATAAACAAAGTATCTCATGGTTAATTTCTAAAAATAACACTGAAAACGTTCACTTATACCATTCAATGCACCATCCTGAAATTTTGCACCCGACAAAACCAGATTCTAATTAATTAAACAGTTCATCCCCGAAAATAAATGAAGTTTTTGATTACTCAGGAAAAAAAACAGTACACATAAAACACAAAACAATAAAATTACACCCTATATTCCCTAGTTTATTGGAAGCGTTTCCGATTACGTTGACTGTTTCGTTGTTGATGACATCACATTTAATGATGATGAAAGAAGGCGAACTGGTCGATTGATGGCACTCTCCTGTTGGTCATTAGAAGTTATTGGATTTAGAAAGGTCACCAAATAAGACATTGCATGAACTTTCTGATGGTACTTATTACTTTAGTGCAACATGACATATAGTTTTGATAAATCGTTGGAGATAAATGCTTATGGAGTTTCCTGTCGAAACATATTTCTTTATATTCAATTTATATCTAACATTCAGGAAGATAAATTCATTTATGAGTTGGCGTTCTGAGTTTTTTTGTAGAAGATAGCAATGTTTTCAAACGTGAACAAATAGTTGAGCGCTGAAACAAGCCAATTCTTCTTTAGAGCAAATGTGTTTAATCAAACTCTTATTATTACTTCAAACGGTAGATTCTACCGCCAGCATTTTACATTTCTAAATTTTTTCCTTTGAACTGAAGTTATTAAAGTAATTGAACTCAAGTTAATAAAATTATAAATTATTAAATATTAATAATTTTTATTTTTAATAAAAGTTATTAATAAAATAATTAATAATAAAAAGTTTATTAAGCATTTGACGATGTCGTTGTGGCAGTTTATTTTGCCAGTCTTATGAGAAATAACCCATATATATATAATTGCACTCACAATACCGTTCTTTATTCTTTAATGAGTTGGAAAGATTTTTAATCTATGTTTTTTCTTATTCTCCCCCGTGCACGCTTTATTTTTTTCTTTTATTTTATCTCTTTTTTCACACTTGTTTTCTTTCTTTATGATAAATTATAACTACAATCGGTTTTAACTTATATAACTCCTTGAAATCTTAGATAATCATAAATGCTACATTGTATTTATTAATAATAAAAGTTGTTTTCTCTAATTTAAAATATTTGTATCATGCAAAAAATGCACAAAGGGAAAAATTTTATCTAGGAATTTAAAAAACTGATAAAATATAAAAGATTAAGGCTTAAGGAAATAAAACCATACAAAAACTTTCTCAGAAATAAATTACTAATCATTATAATAAACATATGCTAAAATTCATAAAAAAAATCTTAACCTAAGCAAAAACTATTTTAAATTATTTAGATTTATGTGGAATTTTCACCATTAAAAAGCCTAATATTTTGATTATAAACTTTTTTTATTTAAACTCAGATCCTTAAAGGACACCAAATATTTCCTTTCTAAAGCTATTCAAAGTATTTTTTGGTGGTCATTCATAAAAAAAATGCAGCAATTTTTGTTAGAAATATAATAATTAAAGATTATAATTATAAATAAATTTTCTAAGTAAGCAAATAATTTATTTGGTAGAAGAAAATAACAAAGGAATAAAAACATTTCTTTGTATCATCTTTCAATTTCTTTATCGAAGGAAAAAAACTTCATCATAACTCTTTATTTCAGTGATTTTGAAATACATTAAAAAAAAGAAATAACCGAAAAAGTACCTTAAAATTATTACATTTACGGTTCTTGGAAACAGGTTCCTATTATAGAAAAAGGTAAATGTATTTTTTCTTATTTTATGTCTAAATAAAGAATGCTGGCTGATTTGTTGAACAGAAGACAACATAGAACGAATAAGAAATCTAAGATATGTATAAGTTAAAGAAAAATACACAGAATAGTTTATTAATAGTGTTGAATAAATTGAAAATATTTATTCAATGGACTAAATTCTCCTGACAGTCACATGATAACGGCAAACACGTGTACTACATTGAATTCAAAACTGACATTAAAATAACTTGTAATTTTTATTCTATTTTCATAAAAATACAAAATTCGAACGAATACGAATACGTAAAATTTCAAAAATTTTCAAATTTTATAATTGGGTAAAGATGTTCAGCTGTTATAAAAAGAAACTTCAACAAAGATTTTTTAAAATATAAGAAAAAATCTTGTTTTATATATATGTATTTTTAAATAAAGTGACACAAAAATATTCTTTTTAAAAAAAAAGTTTCTGTAAAAAACGTAATTTGGCAACAACGAAGTATACGATCTGATGAGCCAAAAATAGATGACTGCATTTATCGTAACTATGACGTAACGTGAGTTTTTGAACTGATGGGCTGGAAACACGTAGCTGCCATTATCATGTGACTAATGACGTCATATGAATTTAGTCTATTCCTACTATTAACTCACACTTTCTATATATTTATTTATTTGTTTGTTTATTTACTTATTTTTTTATCTTGGTGAAATTTTCAATCATTAATAAAATACACTTAAAAGCGCTCAATTGAGCTGAAATTTTATATACAGGATAATTTTGGAAGACAATACAGTAATTTAGTTATAATTAAAAAAATTAATTGATTAAAACTAATTATTCAAAGAATTACAAAAATAGCCACGTTGGCATCATTTTTGGCGACTTGGGTCAAAACTTTAAAACATTTTTTTCTCACTTTTTAAAGAATTCTGTTGAACTGAAATTTTATATACACGATTGTTTGGATGACAATTCGATATTAATATTAATATTTATATTTATATTAATTGTAACTATTTAATAAAAAGTAGCTAAAATAAAATTTTCTTTGTTGATCTAAGTAGGAATTGACTATAAATTTTTTTTTTATAATACATTACTTGTTTTTATATTTTAAACCAGAATACACTAATCCTGTCTTTTTCTAATGGCACACGCTTATAAGCATTATTTTCAATTCACAATACAAAACTATAACGATTTTTATTTTAGATCTGTAATACATATCACAATTGTTTTTTATTAATTTATTAAATAAATTTTTAGTGTCATTGGATATCTTTTGTACTGTGTGGATAACATACACTATTTCTCTTAACAAAATTTTAAAAGTTTTAGCTAGAAGTTTTTGTTTATTTAAGTAATTTAGCAATCTTTTAAAAATGTGATACTGTAGTATATGTATTCTTTTAAGCTCTCACAAAAATATCTTCAATTATATTTGAATTTATCCTTATTTTTAATACCTATTGTTTTTAAATGATTTCGTCTGATTGCTCTCTTAATAGAAGAAGCCACTAGTATAATTATATTTAATATATATTTGCGCTAGAGGGAAACTCGCCCCCCTTGAATTAATAATACTCCTCAGAATATTATTTTATTAGCAAAAAAATTCGAAACTAAATTATTTCTATAGTGTTATGCTGGATTATTGGTATCTTATTTACACGAAAAGAATTATTCAAAGCAAAACATATGGTATATGTTCCAAAAATAGTTTCTCGAAAATCACTTGCAAAAAGAGAGACAACTACTATAAATTATCATTTCAAATAGAATTAATAACGACATATCTATTGGTTTTAATAAACATATTAAATCTGTGATTCAGGAAACGTTTTACTGCCCCATTCTCTTTGATACATCTCTCTTTGATACAGAAAAAAAGTTTTTTAAAAATTTTAATTATAAAAACGGTATTAAAAATCAAGGCAAGTTACATTTCGGTATATTTTTGAGGAAGATTACTTAAAAATCACTATCAATTATTTCACGCTTAATTAATTAATTTTTCCGTTGGTCTCTTGCGACTAGGATTGCTTTTAACATCCAGAAAAATTTGAAATTTAACGTTTTTGGAGTTTTATATAAAATTATTACAAATCTTAAAAATTCTGAAGATATGCTTTCTTAATGTTTAGGAAATATGTCTCGTCAGCACATTGAAAACATGATTTTGGCTCTAATGACTTTATCTTTCTTACAAACTACAGTAGATATGATCTGATTAAATCTATATTTATTTATTTTATATATAAAATTATTTTAGTCTTAACTATGATTTTTAAGAACTTTAATAATGTATTGGAATCGTTTAAAAAATCTAACGATAACGGTTATACATTGACACGGAACCTTAGAGAAAGCTCTATTATCCACTCATCATAATATGTTGAACAGAGAATAGTTTGTTAAGATACATAAAAATAGATAGCAGTCCACACTGAGCGCAGCGCAACAACGCTGGTGGAGGGGTGAGTGGGAAACCGCACTCCCAGTTTATTTAGTTTCTGTTTCACTTTCATAGGAAAGCGAAGAGAAAATGACGCTACATCTCCAGGACAACAAAGCCCGTCTTTCAACCGTCTGCCACATCTCGACGGACCGAGGAGAAAATGGATAAATTTCTTTAATAACAAAGTTTTAAAAATCTATAATTTAATTCAAAAGCGTTATAATTATTTTACAAATTCTTTCGGGTCTATTTTAATAGATTCATCCTATAACATTTTATTTAAGTTCCTTTTTAATTTAACAGTATTTAATGGGTTATTTTAGCACTTTTTTTAGATTACAATCATTCTTATACCTGTTAATCACATTGAATTTTTAACTAATGCACATTTGATCAGCTTTTACAGCTATGAATATACAAAGTTAAAAAGTCTTGAAGCACTTAAATTAATTTTAGTTGATTTTTTAAAAAAGCGTTGAAAATCAAGACAAGATGATTTACCATATTGAACGAGAATAAAATGTCTTTCAGGGGAATAGTTCTTTCCTGTCTGAAAGAAATGCTTTTTAGCCTGTTTTAGTTATCCAGTTTTCTTTTCTAACCTATAATAAATACAAATAAGAGCATTTATTAAAATTAATTTACAAAAACAAGAATTTTGATGATTTTACTCGTCAGAAAAGGAAGTAGATCACTTTCGTAAAAGAATAATTTGTATTCGGAATTTAAGGTATAGAAGGGTATTTTAGTATAGTAATGAATGATTTTATTATTATTTTTATTTGATTGATAGAATTTTTTTCTTGAAGGTACTATATATGAATAAATAAATCACACAGATATGTAAATTTAACATCTTATTTAAAAATAACACGTCACACACACAGATATAAATAAAAGTTTTATTCGTGACACGTACATGATTTACTTATTAAAATGCTATTTTTATTTTCACATTTGAACATTCTGATTTGATCCGAAAAACTTACAAAAACTCGAACTCAAACATACACTCAGGAACATTGAAAATAGCGACCCAAGAAGAAAGCATCGGATTGAAATGAAATTTAATACATATAATGACACAGATGAGAGATTCACTTGATCTCAAAAACAAGACAATTAAACGAATACGGGATGTGCAACGACGCAAATACTGGGCAACTTCAATAGCGCGTTGGACCACCTCCAGCTGCAATACATGCAGCCACACAGTCCGGCATTGAGTTGATTAGACACCTTATGTTGTCCTGAGGCAGATGGGCCCACAAATCTTGAACACCTAACTGTAAATCATGTACAGAGTGACACGATGGCATCTGCCGTTTTAGCTGATCCCACACGTGCTCTACAGGGGACAAATTGGGGGAGTGGGACGGCCATGGAAGAGTCTGAAAATGATGTAGGAAGTTTTAAGCAACTCTTGGTGTATGCGGACGAGCATTATCTTGCTGGAAAGTTGCCCCTGGGAGACCATTTAGGATAGGTCCTACATGGGGTCGAAGAATATCATCAACGTAACGTTGGCCCGTTAAGATTCCACGCATTACAATTAAAGTGGATCGGCTATCATAGGCTATGGCCCCCAGACCATTACACCAGCTGTGCGGGCAGTGTGACGTAGAACAGTGTGGGGGGAATTGTACCACTCACCAGGGCACCTCCAAACCAGTACACGGTTATCATCTGTCCCCAAAACAAACCGGGACTTATCACTAAACACAACCTTTTGCCAATCTGTGACATTCCACATTGATCTGGCTAGGCACCACTGTAGACGCAGTTGCCGATGTCCCGATGTTAAAGGGAGTGCATGGAAAGGGCGCTTGGATTTAAGATTTGCTTCTGCAAGGTGTCTTAAAATTGTTTGTGGAACAATTGCTACGCCTACGTCTGCTCGTATCGTTGAACGAGTTACTGTGAGATCCACAAGTGCTTGCCGCACGATCCTTCGATCCTCTCTCCTCGTGCTCTTCCTGGTCGCTCCAGACCCGGTTTTCCGCACGTGGGTACCTTCTCGTGTCCCCTGCTTCCAACAATTTCTAACGGCACACTCCGAACGATCCACCTGGCCAGAAACAGGGCGCGTCGACTAGCCTGCAGTTTTCATCCCGATGATCAGGCCTCTCTCAAACTCGCTTAACTGTGAGAAATGTCTTCTAGCACGTTTACCTGGCATGTTTCGCTTACCAAAGTCTTCCTACAATCGGCGGGTAATCGTCACGCGTTTAAGAATCTTCGAATTTGCGCTGGCTTATATAGCACCCTCTTCCTGATTGTAGCGCCACCTCGGCGTGTATGAGCATTCGTATTGGCACAAAACGTGGATCATTTGCATATCACATTACGCTGTACTTATTTGCAAAGTTTCGCGATTGTACTAAGCTTCCTTCTTGGGTCGCTATTTTCAATGTTCCTGAGTATATAAAATCTTCATATTGCCAATATATACGTATAAGGAAAATAAATCACATTTTTTTTACGAATATGTTATTTACTTTTTCTTACTTTTGTTATGTTAAATACGCCATAAAAGTTACAAATCCCACAGTAAATTAGTGCGAGAAAAAATGAGAAAAATGAACTCAGAAGAAACATGCGAACGGATTAAGAGACGAAAAGAACAGAACAGAATAGAACTGGGATTGGGTTATATTGGTGCATTTGCTTCTGTCGAACCTTTATTTCCTATCATTAGAGTACAAATGACTTTAAAATACTTTCCATTTTTAAAATTAGATAATTACATAATAAAAAGACTATTACTGTGTAGTTTAAGAATTAAAAAAATACATGGATTTGTCTCTAAAATTACCTAGATTATAAAAGGTTTGGGTGAAAAAATCTGGACTTAGGGTCTGGACTCCTTTTGCATGTATTGGAGTGGGAGGGGCGAGCACAGCCGCAGAATACGGTTGCAGCTAAGTGCGTGACAAAGAGTAGAACACACTGGCGGTGAGGGGGTCATGTATCAAAATTCCTTCACGGTCCTTTTTTAGATATGAGAGCCCTGTTAGTGGGACTGTCGTTACACATGTTAAGGGCCCTGTAGCTTGGGGGCCCCGTAACTTTGATACGGTGATAGCTGTGCCCCTGGAACAGATTGCAGGGGAAATAATAAATGAATGATTTGGCGAGTAAGAACTATTTTCTACCACATTAAAAGTAAGAACAGTTTTACTCTTTTAAACCTAAGACTTGTGTACCAACTTTTTGGAAGGAAGAAATTATTCCATTGTTTCTTACCTCTAGTTGCCATCGTTACAAAAATACATAAATGCAACAGTTATCAGTCGTTTCTTGTTTAATAACTGGCCGACATATATTTCAATCCTATTTACAACGCACTAAAAAAACTACGAAACAAAATGCTCTCTGGAGAAATGTATCGAATCTAACAACCTGGAAGAAGACCCTGAAAGTCAAAGCAAAGTATGTCTTAACAAGTTACAAAGAGGGCCTCTTGAAAACACCTCCCTTTCTGAAAGCTATCAACATTGAGAGTTGCTTAATAAGAATAAGAAGCCAAGAGAAAGAAGAGGAAGATTTTTTCCCTTCTCTCATTCCATGAAGTGCCACTTTTAGTGTCAGCTTGTATTATCGGGCGGGAAGTTCGCCAGAAGCCGTTCATTGTTATCGGACTGAGGGTGAAAGAAATTAGGATTACGGGTCAGCGCGGAAGAGGAAGCTGCAAGGAGGGTGATAAAAAGTATTTCTATTCATAAATATTAAGAGTCGGATGTTCTTTACTCTGCAGTGACACGGGGAGGGTGATAAGACGCTCAAAGTGGTTTTTAGTTGGAGTGGGCATATTTATCTCTTTGGAAGGTGGAAAGGGCTAGGTTGTTTTTTGTTTTGTTTCGCTTTCAAGAATTTATGAATATAATGATGTTGTTTAAAATGCTCGGTGGGGCTTAAGAGAGGTTTCTTTATGAGGTGTCTTTTATTGCGGTTTTTTTATGCGTCTTTGTATAAGCAGTTTAATTTATAAAGTTGTTGTACATCTTTTTTCATCGAACTGGCTTTTGAAACAATGTTACTTTTTGTTGTGACAGTGTTACTTTAAAAAATATGCGCTTGAAAGAGTAGGGTTATTTTTATTTGTGAAGTGTTTCATTTTTTTTATTTTGCTGATGATAGGGTATTATTGTTATGTTAATCTCTATTTTTTTCTTCTGGCCCAAACTCAAGCGTGAAAATTCCAAATATATATTTGGGATTTGTAAACTTTTAAGTAAGTTGCTAACTATTTGAAATGATCCTTAAAAGAGAGTTGGTTTGTTTCATTTCGCCATCCATAGTATATACTCAAATTTCGAAAAGTTTAAATCTAAAGTTCTATATAATATTTCAATTATTATCAAAACCCTTTACGAAGAATTGTTGGAAAATTTGAATACATGAGATAATAATTGTGGATCAACAAATTCTCATAAGCTCAGTTTCAGGGGCGTAGCTACCGCCGTATCAATAATACGGGGCTTCCAAGCTACGGGGACCCCACCATGTGTAACTACAGTTGCACTAACAGGACTCCTATATCTAAAAAGGGCCCCGAAGGAATTTTGATACAGGGCTCGCTCAGAGCTAGCTTCGCCAGTGCTTAATTTATATAACTTAGTGGGTGACATACGCTACCTAAATTAGACGAAAAGATCAGTGGAAAATGAGCACGTAACACGCAATTATACAAACAGATTAAAGGTTAGATTTTCACAACGTTCAAAAAATTTTGTTTTTTTCTGTTTTGTAGCTAGACATTTACAAAATCGTATCTAAAGGGTGTTTTTTTAGAGGTATAGAACTTTAAATTGCAATAAAACAACGATGTATTATTGGATTGACATGAATTTTTTTATTCGAAAGATAATCTTGCGGCATTACATTTTAAATATGATTTCTGGCATAGGACTGCCACGGCTGGCTCGGATGTAGTCCAATCTGGACGTCCAATTTTCGATTACTTTTTCCAACATTTGTGGCCATATATCGGCAATAACACGGCGAATGTTGTCTTCCAAATGGTCAAGCGTTTGTGGCTTATCCGCATAGACCAATGACTTTACATAGCCCCACAGAAAATAGTCTAGCGGTATTAAATCACAAGATCTTGGAGGCCAATTCACAGGTCCAAAACGTGAAATTAGGTGGTCACCAAACGTGTCTTTCAATAAATCGATTGTGGCACGAGCTGTGTGACAAGTTGCGCCGTCTTGTTGGAACCACAGCTCCTGGACATCATGATTGTTCAATTCAGGAATGAAAATGTTAGTAATCATGGCTCTATACCGATCACCATTGACTGTAACGATGTGGCCTTCATCGTTTTTGAAGAAGTACGGACCAATGATTCCACCAGACCATAAAGCGCAGTCTTAAGTCAGTTTTTCTGGATGTAACGGTGTTTCGACATACACTTGTGGATTAGCTTCACTCCAAATGCGGCAGTTTTGTTTGTTGACGTAGCCATTCAACCAGAAGTGCGCTTCATCGCTAAACAAAATTCGCTTATGAAAATCGGGAACAACGGCAATCGCGTTTTGGGCCCATTCGACGAATCTAGCGCCTTGCTTGATGATCGTTTGGATGAATTGCCAAACCAAACTGAGAATAAATCACTTGACAGCTGTTAAATCGGTCGCCATCTTGGAAAGTAATGCCAAATTAAACTTCTATACCTGGAAAAAAACCACTCTTTATATTTCATTGATAGGTATGCTTACTTCTTTAATATTATCGTCATTTTTCTAATATTTACATTTATTAAACCATTACCGTATATTTCGTTTTTTCATTAGCCATTTTCTTGTGTGTGCAATGATACCTCGTTGAATGTGGCTTCACTCAGGTGAACCCCGCTATTAGTCAAGTGCAATGCATTTGTATAAATTCGATCACCTAGTGTCAGATAATATATGAAAATAACTTACATTCAGTCTTTATGATAGCCTCATCAAATACATATCACACACACATCAGTTATTCTTGCCATATAATCAGGGAAGTCTTAAGACATAGGCCGTCTGGGCCCTAGTCCATGGCCTTGGCCTAAGTGGGGACATATAGTCTCATTCTCTATTCAGCCTCAATTGGATCATCCTCCGAATAATTTTAATGGTAAAATGTTATTCCTGGATTTATTCTTAAAAAAACTGAGAATTTCGAACTCTATGCCAATTGATAACAGTAGCAAGACTGCGTTATTATGTGAGGGTCATCATCTATTTCTATGTCTAGGTCTACCTTCATACCCCATTAACACTCATTTAGTCGAAAGACGGTGGTAGGTCTAGGTTTTATGCCTAGGCTTGTGAGATTGTAAGCCATGCACATTTATTTATTTCGGGTTACCATTTGTCTGTCTATTTAAAAAATATCGCGGTCTACTTTTGCATTCGTCCCCAAGTCTTCAAGAAATCTTAAGTAGCCCTTGCATCCAATTCACGAAACATGATTCGCTTATTTTTTTTATTATTATTATTATTGTATAATATTATTTCTTAACCCATTTATACTCATTAAAAAACTTAAATCAGTGGATGTTGTTAAATTTAAACATGAGTTAAGCTTCAACTTATTAGATGCTGCCGATGTATAAAAATGTATTCAAACGAACTCAGTTTCTTGATGACGAATGTTTCATCGGTATACAAGAAGAAAGAAAAATTGAAGAACATGTGCAAACAGAAAAAACTTAACACTAAACAAAATTGAAAAATTATCAAACGCCGTTGGAAGAGAATGTGAATTTATGGAAGAAAATGATCCATGTGAAAAATGGAGCCTTTCAACAAGAAGAAAATTAGAAATTGTTATACTGTGTTACCTCATGGTGTACGGAGAAAAAAATTGGAGCTGAGAAATTTTGACTGATTTTCCAGTTGAAAAAAAGCCTTATTTTTTTTATTTTTCTAACATTAAACAATAGAAGAGTTCCATTACTGTACTTCTATTATTTTTCATTTGGTAAATATACAAATATTTTTCTTTCAGGAAAGTCTGATAAAAATATAATAAGGAATTACTTATTTCTTATAAAAGTAATGTTTCCCTCAGTGCGGATTCATTTAACACAATACTTTAGAAGGACGAACTAACAGTACTTGGTGAGGTATTAAAGAACTATATACAGTGGGCCACAAAAGTGTTCGTACACCTGCAATTTCTTATGAAATTTAATGTTTTCGACTAATAAAAATTAACATATTGTAATTGTAATTTTTTACGATATATTCAACTATTTCTTAATGGAATGACATAATTAATTTTTTAAAAATAGTATAACTATTTTTTTTAAAAAAATAATAATCAAACAGCTAATAAAAATTACACCACAAAGTCTTCGTACACTTAACAAAAATCTCAACTTAGCATTAAATATTGTATTTCTTACTTAATTTATTACTTAGTAGGATATCTTTTAGTGTCCACAACAACTTTTAAGCGTCTTGGTATAGATTTAATCAGTTTTTTTGTAATTTCTGCATTGATTTTCCTCCATGCTTCTGTGATGATTGTTTTTACTTCACATTTTGTGTTTATTTGTCATGTTTTCTTTTTTTTTACATCAAATATGTTCTACTGGGCTAAATAAAGTGATTGAAGGGGCCTTTTCATAACTTTGGGACAGTTATAGAGACACCAGTGGCGTACATTGAGAGCAGTGCGCTTGGCGTCATTGCCCAGTTAAAAAATAAAGTCGTCTAAAATATCCAAATTTCAGGCGGATAATTTAGAATTTCTCTTTAAAATATTTAAACAGAGCTCATGATTCACAATACCATCAAAAAATATCAAACTACCTAATTCTGAGGCCAATTTACACCCCCATGCCAGAACACCTTCACTTCTATGCTAAAGCATGGAGGTGGAGGAGTTATTGTCCCACATAAATTCATGGGATTAAACTCTTTATTTTTTCATTTATCTCAGCTATTATAGACCCATCGAAACCAAAAATGTTGAATTATCTGCCATCCCAATCAATTTGCTGTCAATTTTGAATTTTCTGAAACTTAATCCCAAGGATCTAGTTGGATCAATAAAACATAGAGGTGGAAGTGTTCTTGCGTGGGGGTGTGAATCAGCCACAGAATCAGGTAATTTGGTACTTTTGTTGATATTGTGAATGATGAGCTCTATTTAAATATTTTAAAGGGAAATTTTAAATTATCCGCCCAAAATTTGGAAATTGGAAGCGATTTCATTTTTAACAGGATAATGACGCCAAGCGCTCTGCTCTCAATGTACGCCACTGATGTATCTATAACTGTCCCAAAATTATGAAAACACTCCCTCAATCACTTTATTTAGCCCAACAGAACATATTTGATGTAAAAAAAGAAAACATGACAAATAAATACAAAATGTGAAGTAAAAACATTCATCACAGAAGCATGGAGGAAAATCGAGATGCAAAAATTACAAAAAACTGCTTAAATCTATACCAAGACGCTTAAAAGTTGTTGTGGACACTAAAAGATATCTTACTAAGTACTAAATTAAGAAAGAAATACAATATTTAAAGCTAAGTTGAGATTTTTGTTAAGTGAACGAAGACTTCTGTGGCGTAATTTTTTAGTAGCATTTTGATTATTAATTTTTTTTAAAAAATATTTATACTATTTTTAAAAAATTAATTATTTAATTCCATTAAAAAACAAGTTGTAGATATCATAAAAAAATTACAATTACAATATATTAATTTTTATTAGTCGAAAACATTAAATTTTATAAGAAATTGCAAGTGTACGAACACTTTTGTGGCCCACTGTATATCTCCACCACACACACACAATGATTTATATAGTATTATAATTTATTAATCAATTATCAATATGTAAAATTAATTGTTACTCTTCAGATTCTATTATTTATAATGAAGTTTCAGATGTGATTTATGTTTCCCAACAAAAAATAAGTTAACTATCTTTTAGCGAGAATGACTATTTTAGTCCATGTATTTCAAAAAATGAAGCTCAGTTTAAGATTCTTTACTTTTATATATATATATTAAATACTGAATTATTGTCTTCTTCTTTGCTTCTTTACTGTATTTTTTAAACGTGGCATTTTACGTTATTAATTTTTAATAAATCCAGAACGTTAAAAAGTATAGTGTAAGAAACCACATGAAAAGAATGGCTGAAATAAATTTTACTCAAGCAATACCGAAATAAAAAGGATTACAAAAATGAGTAAGTCTTTCTTATGCTACCGAAGAAAAAAATCTTTAAAAAAATGCAAATGTTCTTTTTAAAAAAAGTCTTGAGAAAACACATCGGAATATTAATAGTTGGTTAATAAAAAATTCATATCGTCTTTAAGAATAATATGTGACATTCCAAAATAAGCAATTTATTTTGTCGTAATTTTTGTATCTGGATGTGCAAAAGTGTTGTGTGCATCTTTCCACAAATGAAAAAAAAAGAATTAATTTTACCTTTGTCTGTTTCTATGATAAAATTCTTTTCAAAGCTTTCAAAATGTATCATCATTTAACTGTAAATCGACTTTCGCTAAAATGTTATAAAGGTTTTTTCCCCCTCTTTCTTTTTTTTTTAAAAAATATGTTTTTTACAAAATTTTTGTTTGGAAACTGCAAAAGTATATGTCATTTCTTTATAATATCTTTACGCCTCTTACGTCTTTTCAAAAAATAATTTATTATATACAATACATTTATTAATTTTACTATATATCTATCGTCTGCTCTCTTTCTTTTTTTGGTTCTTTTCTTTAATAAAATAGAAAAAAAATCACTTCTTCGAATTTCATGAATAGAATAAAGATTTTCAGTCTATCGTTTTTTTTTTGTTACTTCAAAAATTAATGAATAACATAATCCAGCTTTTCTTATAAAAATTATAAATGGTTCTTAAAACTTACAGTTCATTTGTTTTCATATTTTTCAGATAAAATAAATTGTAAGCAAGATAGGGTAAACAAAGAATGAATTCCATACGCATCCTAAAATAATTTTTTAAATTTCATAAAGAAGCTAAGAAAGCGTGATTTGCCTTTTTAAAAACATGTGTGTGAACTTTTTTCAAATTTTAAATATTTGCAATAGCAAAAATTATAGAAACCAAAAGATTTTCTAACCACAATTTTTATTCCTTATCTGAAAATCATATTTTTTAACTTTAAAAATGATCTGCAATTTTTACATAAAATAGTTTTTTTAATAAATATTCAGATGTCTTCAGTTTTAAAAGATTTATTTCCTTATTGTGTGTATTTTTACTTTTTATGCTAAGCTGCAATATTCTTACATAAAGCAAAGAATATAAAAAATTCGCATAAAGTAATATTTAAAATGTGCACAAACTAATAATCTTCTTGGATAGGTATAAAATTAATACTTTGAAATTATTAAAAAAATTTGTTTTTGAAAAATAGTAAAATATGGTACACGTTTTACATTACAAAGTTTCCAATTAAATAATTTATGATATATCCTTTTTTTCAATCCACATATATTTTCTTAACACTTACTAAATAAAATAAAAAATATATTGTGTGTGTGGGTATAATATATTTTACCATAAAATAAATTTAACTATTGCAATCGACAAATTAAGGCTTACCTATGAAAAAGGTAATACTAAAATATACAAGTATTTAAAGTTAAACACCTCTTTCTCGTATGAAAAAAAATATCCTTAAGGAATTTCAAAAGAAATTCTTAATAGATAATTGTGCTAATGAATTTTGATACAACAAGTTGTATAAAAAGTACACAATTCCATTATAATAATTTGATAATAGATTTATATATTAGAAAGGCAACATAATAATTTATTCACAAAAAAAGCATTTCTTATTTCAATTACAAACATATTACCGTCGTTTTTCAGTCAAAAAATAAAATAAATCTTCGGAATGGTTAAAGATTTCAATAAATCTCATTATTTAAAATTCCTTCCAACATAAATAAGTAAAATGTAATTAAAAGCTTACAGTTCATTTCGAGTATAAAATGTCGAAAAGCAAGAAATGGTTCATGCTTGCAAAGAAAAAAAATTCGGTTCCTATTTTGGTTTACATGTAAGTTTTGAGTTTTTTTTTTTTTTTTTTTTTTTTTGTTGCCAAGCTGGGGGATAAGATCGCCAAGTTCGTTGAATTTCTTTTTATGCACAAAACTAGTGATCGAGAACGAAGTTGCGGACGACCTTGCGAAGGAGGCTACCAGCAATCCTGTGGATCCGGAAGACCACATGGTCCTTACATCGACTGAGATCTACTCCAGGGCTAAAGAATTAATATGTAGAACCTGGGTAGTCCCTCCTGTACACCCATGGTACTTTCAAAGACACCCTGGATCCGCCATATCATTCAACGGTTCTAGATCATATCAAACGGCATTCTCACGATTTTCGACTGGTCACCTTGGGTGCATGAATTTTGAGGGTGGCAAAACAAGCTTCCCCATTTGCCCCAAATGTAACATTAGTCCTTTTTCTCCTCAGCACATTCTGCAATGTCTGGGGTTTTCCTGTGAGGAGGTTGTTGCATCCCCCTGCAGTTCTTAGACTTTGCACAGATTTATGGACTCATGGATCTGGTCTAGTTTCACTAGACCAGATGGGATTAGTCCCACCACCACTAGTGACCGATACTTCCATTACCTCTGGCAACCCAACTAACTATATAAAAGTGGTAATTAAGCCAGTGTAATTTTTTAACTAATGTACCAGGAGGCTGTTCAGAATGAATCGAATGCAAGGATTAATGGTATCTTTTTTTAAACGCTTTAGAAGCAAAGGGGAAAAAGGAAATAATTGAATGGCGTATAAAAAGGTTTGTTTTCTGCAGAGTACGGAAATGTGGCAATGGTATGCCACAACAAGAAAGGAGACATTTAGTTGTTGGATTTCATTGAAATTGTCGTTCAAATGGAAGAAATAATCCGTATGATGTCAGAAAGATCATTAAAAAAGGTACATGGTTTAGTGAGAGTCATTTAAGTCTATGCCAAATGTTACTTGTTTAGGTGATATGGGTTTGGAAGATCGATGAATTTTATGTGAATGAATTACGCGTTAATAAGAATACTGTGGATTGACTGACTGTTTCATGTTTTGTCCGAGGTTTGCGTGATTGATTGCAAATTGGTGGGAAATGTGTAAATACTTGTTTTAGATGTTCCACTATATGGGATTTTGTGTTTCTAACGTCATAAAATCTTCTACTTTGGTCCTTCGAACTCTTTGCCATGTATTTCAGTCATTTCCCTGGTTTTGACTGAAAACCAAGCACCTGGCATCATTTTGGTGCAATTTAAAAAGATCAACGCCAGGGCATGAACCAAAATAGGATTTTACCAAGGAACTCTATATAGGAAGTTGACCAAGTAAGGCATTGTCAAAACTTCCATCCCCCCACCATCTTTAGAATATAATGATAATTTTCTGTGGTGTATTTTTAACTCTTCCTTTCCAATTTTCAACTAGTACTTATTGGAATGCTCTAAAAGACACCGAAAAAGTAAAAAATAATAAGTTACTAATTTTTCTTCTTCCCTTCAGTTTTTATAATTCTGTTTACGTTTTATTTTAACGATCATTTGTGGTTCTCTTATTTCCAAAAATGGTTTTTAAAATTAGGGAAAAAATTTAATGGCATTTTCCCGTGCTTTTTATTCTTTCGGGGGTATTTTATCGCTTTCAAATAAATGCAATCGTGTTGATAATTAGTTGGTTATTAGTAACGTTTCATTGACGTAACATTACGTTTAACAATTCAAAGTGTCTGGTAGATTGTAGACGTAAATGTATTTTGTGAAATAACGTTCATTTTTCATGAGTACATTTTAATCGTACATTTAGTACGTGCATCTTGTATTCATTCATAATGATACCTAAGTAGAAAGAAATATATTTCATTCAAGCTAATAGATGTTGAGAAGATCTTATCATGATAATAGTTATAATATTTATGTAACTGTGTTCATGATATCTGGCTAAAACTATATTTTAGAAACGAAGTTTACTCTTTCTCAAAATTGGAAAAAGGAAAACTTTTTACTGAAAAATATCGGTAGTATGAATCATCAAAATATTCTTAAAAACGTTACGGTAGGACATTGTGAGATCTGACTTAGTTGATTAAATTTTATGTAGTACCGATTTCTAAAAGTTGAACTGAATATAGTTATTTTTATCTGACTATATAATACTTGTATTAAACTCTCAGAGAAGTAATGGAATGATAATCTCTCTTGTAGAATTGAGAAGAAAATGCAAGCTTTTAGCTAACTTAATTCTTGAGCTTGCAAGTTAATCCTAAATCCAAATTCAATAGATTCAGAGTTAAATCAACTGCAAGAGAAATTGCTATCATCTCTATGATTCTTCACGACGTTGTTGTTATTTTTTACGTCACCTGTCTGACGTTGTCAGATGAAGACTCGAAATTCATCGTGGCAAAGGGCTAGATGTACAATAGAACCTGTTTTTGTGGAGTCTTTTTTTATGCGATTTTATTTTTGTGCAACCGCATAAAAAATTCTGCAGTATTTCGACGAATTGCCTTGTTATATGTAAGAATTCATGAAATTTTCGAATATTTTTTGTGTTGTTATTTTTATGCGTTTTTTATCAACCGCACAAAAACAGGTTCAACTGCAGGTCTGTCGTTAGCCGTCGCTTTGAGAACCATGCAGGTGACAGTACGATTCGGCTCAGCTCTACCCCGATTTTGAGGGAGAACACTCTGGAGGTGGTCAGGGATCCCCATCTCTCTTTCCCTTCCCCCAACCTTACGAGAGAACTTGTGGCTCGATGGCTATTTAGAGTACTCCCATGCCATAAAGGCACTATACATTTACAACCATCCGGGATTCAAACCCAGTCCCTACGACACAGCAGTCAGCGTCACTGTACTGGATGGGCAACTTTTCCATGACGTAAATCTTGACATTAATTTGATTCATCATTTGCATCCTAGAACAGTGTTATATCTGAAACAATAAAATACATTTCAACTTAATTTCATTGTACATTTTCGGGAAGAATACAGCCAGAAAAGGAATGGAAGCTCTGTGGAAGAAATGCATTCTATAAAAAAGAGCAAAATCCTACTACTTGAAGAAACAAACATTAGGGCGAATCACATTTCATCATAATACATCCTTTTATTAGAGTATAATGGTGTCGGTAACCAGGATAGAGTCAGGAAGATTTAATATTGGTCCTTAAATGCCACAACACAGATATAAAATTATTTTCTTGGAATTCTATTCAAATCATAGCCTCTAAATATGATTTAATACACATCACTGTCACATCAATTCATTTTCTCATCTAAAACACACACTCAACAACTTTTATAAACTATGCACATTCCCTAATTTTACTCACAACCTAACACCCATTGTTACTACCATTAACTCCATCAAGTTTGAAACATTCATTTGCCTTGACATCTTGTTTACCCGACGTTGACGCTCGGAATTATTTCTGGTAGTTTGCAAGGACCTTCCAGATAATAAGCTGGCCATTCTTATTCGTTCGGGGGAATTGGGGAGTGATGTCCAGTCTCGAATTTCCAATGTGTGTGTGTCTAGCAGACATGAGCGGAGTGTCGGTAAATAACGAGCGCTCATAACGAAGCTCCTGCAATCACGGGAAGATCATTAAGTGGGTGATTTGTCATTCATATTCAGAACTCCATCGTTGCGTCATTAGCTCTTGTGTGCCGTTATTAGATTTAATGCATCATAGAATATCGCTTTTAATGTAATTATGCAGATTTATGGGGAAGTTGAAGCTGTGAACGCAAGAGGCGGGTTTGAAAGTGCTGACAATGAAAATCAAAAGTTTTTTGGGGATCCGATATAGTGTGCCTTAGTGAGATAAGAGGATTAAAACTCTTTCCGTTGTTGAGTTTCTGAAGTCTATTGAAGAATTATTTATTCAGCTTCAGTGAAGTTATATTTGATTACGTTATAATTTAATTTTTCACATGAATGAATACGTAATTATTAGAAAGGAGATTAGTTTGAGAATTTGAAGTTCGAATTTATTCTCTCCTGTTTTAACAAATCCGTCGTTTGTTGATTAAAGTATTTTTATGTGTTGCAAACTTTCTCTTATTTTAACTTTTTAATTTTGTTAGATTGTTTAAAAGAAATTATGTTTGAGAAGGAGGTGAATTATTTTTCTGTCTTCAGATTTTATAAGATAGAAATTTTCAGATGTGTTCAATAAAGAATTTACACTGTAAGTAATTTTCAAAAATTTATTTGTTACAAAATGCCCTGTAAGCAATATAAATTTTTATCTTTCAAATGAATTGTTCGAATTCTATTTAAACACAATTGTGGAAACAATTCCTTTCATAAGCAAGCGTTAAATGGTGTAACGTTACTGTTTTGGGATGGAACATGAATAGTGTTAATGTTTTGAATCTGTTTTGTGTTTGTATTTCTTTTATCAAAATGATCCTGGTAGCTTGTTGATAGAGTAATGGATCTGAAGCAAATAGGTAATAAACTAAGTATTTTCAATTACTGAGACAAGGATTATGACAAAAATTAATATTTTCTTACCAGGACATCATTTATTTTCAAAAGTAGGCAGTGATTGGATCACTCGAATATGAATGAAAAATTCAATTTTGTGCATTAAGCTATCTTCCACTATGAAAAATGACGCTACCCTGACAATGCAAAGTGCGGGGAAATCTAAAGTAACATACTTTGTAGGCGCCCCTCACATGTCGAATTTTAAAAAACTGATTAAGGGGGCGTCGTTTAAAAACTATTTCTTTCAAAAGAAATTCTCATGGGGAAATTTCGCAGAATAACCTTTTCAGTCAAATAAGAAAAAAGAGGAATTATTCATTCAATACATATTTTTTCCAGTTTTTTTTTTGCACAAATTTAAATAAAAACTATTATTCTCAAATGTCAAATTCTCAAAACCAGGATAAAACCGATTTGAAAAGACATTTGAGAAGCTGTAAAAAATGGCGAATTTATCTACAAAAGTAAATTTCGCTTAAAGTTTAATTTTTTAAATATGTCTTCAGGTATTCTGTAACCCCCCAAAGAGGATTATTCCAAAAGTCTCGTTTTCACACTGAGGCAAAAATTTAACTGCAAAATATCAAATCGATGTTTTTAGTAGTAATAATATTCTTAGGAAAAAAATTCTGAAAACTTCCTTCCATATCGTCATTTCTTCCTTTTTTTATGAATTTTTAAAATTTAAACGAACTTTTGGCGCATCCTGTATGTAAGTTAACTTGCTACATTGATCTAAATTATTGTCAACAAAAGCTAATTAGTGCACAAGTAAAGTAGTTGAGAAAAAACTAAGAAGCTTGGAAAAATAGTATAGATTTTGATGTCTGAAATCATCTACAAATATATCTATACTAGACGTATGTATTATACTACTTGCTAATTAATGAATCAATTAAATTGTTCATTTCACATAAAAGGCCTGATTTCGTAAATTTCCATTCTGATTAAAAGTGTGTATGAATTTTAAAATATTATCTCATTACATATTTATTTTCATTTGTTTAACTTTTTCTATTTTTTATTAATAGGCTATTCAACACATGATTTTGAAATTAATGAAACAATTTCCAAAAAACATTTATAGCTTTTATGATTATTTAGTACTATATTAACAAATTTGTTTATGGCCTTTCTAATAACCTATGAACTTTACAATCGTAATGATCCATGATAAAGTTTTATGCAATCATTTTACCTCCAAATCGTTATTTAATAGCCGAAAGGAAGTTGTATGAGTTCTTTTTGTCTGACATTTCTTTATTTACAAGACTCTTCCCGATTTATTTACATTCACTCTGTGCAGTTTACTTTACCTAAAAGCTCTTCACTAGCCAAGCTGCTTGCAAAACAAACTCTCTCTACCCTTTTTACTTCTAAATTTAAACATCCCTTAATATCACGTATGTTTACGTTTATTGGTGGGTATCCAAAAATGTTTGAAAAATAACCCTTTCCAACATTGCCCTTTAAATTAATCTCAAAATGAGGAACACTCCAAGTATCCCCATGTCTGTTTCCTGCCAAGCTTGGGAATTTTTCAAATAAATGAGTATTTCCTCTTTAGAGATTAATAATTTGAAATTAATTCAAGACATCTATCGTTTTATTAATATCTCTTCTGAAACTATAATGATTGAAGACTTGGCTCTGAACCAAATACACGAGCTTTCTGCTGTTTCATTTGGGATAAAAGAAATGTTTATCAAACTATTCCATTCCTATTTGTGTCTTAAGAACTTTTTAAAGAGAATCGGCTTCTTAAAATGACAGTTACGCATATTTCTGTTCGGAGAATATTAAGTAAAAGTTTTGGAATGTGTTCGGTTATACGTAGAAATTTTAATACAATAAAATTAAAACTTCGCGTTTTCAAAACTACTTTCACAGATAAATTTTAAAAAAATATTTTTTGACTCTTTTTAATAGCAGTATTAGTCTTGGGGATGGCAGCATTTATAGTGAAGTTATTCGAACGTATTTCAAAAACTCGTAAATGATTGTATAGAGTTTATGTGTGTGTGTGTGGAAAGTATTCAAGAAATCTACGAAATATGTTTTCTTATAACTTAAATGAATTTCAGGTGAACCTTAATAATTATATAAATTTGCAATAAGTTATGTTATATTATTAAGTTATCCAATTCTTAGTAATTTTAATAAAAATAAATTAAATCGGAAAATAAATGCTTAGTATGCTAGCTACATTGAAAATTCAGTAATCTCTTTCAGTTCTAAAACTTTTTTATTCTTGTTTTCTTTGTATCTCTTCCGGGCTTTTTTATTATTATTATATGGAAGCTAATTCTATTCTATTCTACCTTATCCGTTCAGTTCCAAATTCAAAAGAGTTTGTAAACTGCTTTTACCAATGGAATAACAGAAACTGTAGAACGTAACTGAATAGTAAAAAAGAAAACGTTATGAATCACAATTTAAAATTCGGTATTCTTTTAAGTATTCGTGTGTAAGATTTTTTCATTAACGAAAAATAATGTCAGCTAAAAAGAAATACAAAACAAGGCGAAAGATTTAAAATTCAGCTTGTAAACATGTTTCTTTTTAAATCTTTTGCAAAAAAAGATGCACCTACTCCTGATTCCAATCCACTAAAAAACTATTTCCATTTGTGAATCTTGCTTTAAAATTTAATTCATATGAAAACTCAAGGTAATACAGAAAATCCTATCTCTTTTCTTCCAGAAAATCATTATTTCTCATCTTTTCCTTATCAGTAATAAAATCTTTTAAGTGGCTAATAGACTTGTTAAAAATTTACAGTCTGTGAACCATAATTTATTTGTTACTAATTATTTAATCTATTTTCTCCAGCAATACCTTCCCCCTTAAAAGGTATTTCCTGTAAATGTTGTAAAAAGACTATGAAGACGATATGGACACGAGATCATTTTAAGTTTAATTTTAATACGGTAAAATTCAATTTAAGAAAAAAGAACATGTACATTCATTAATGATAGTTTATTGTGCTGTAATTAATTCATAAGTTGTGTATTAGTTACTTGAATACACATTTATTATAATGAAGGAAATTATTTTTAAGTTCTTAATATACCCATATAGCCTATTTTCCTTCATCGAATAATTTTCTTTTTCTAATTCAGTATTTTGTTTGTGTTTTTTTCAATTTATATGTATATATATATATACATTGAAAATCGCTTAACACGAAACTGTAAGGACTGAAATATATTTTTTTTCGTGTTAAAAGAATTTCATGTTATAGGATATTGCAAAAAAAAACTATATGAATATATAAAATTAAGTTTACTGGAGATTATTTTATTTACATAAATATGTATACATGCACATATTTAATTTTAAAAATGAAACAAAAACATTCACCAGAATTTAAAGAAATTTAATACAAAATTTTCAAATTTTTTGAAAAACAAAACATTTATTGAGTTTTCGGAAAATACCATCGAGTTTGACCATACCATTTGAATTTTCGCATATTTTTCTTTGCGTTGTTTTTTTTGGAATCAAATTGCCAATAAATTGTTCTATATTGCCCATTTTGTTTTTCATTTCACCAATGGAATGTGCTTCTAAGTAACTGAGCATGTTTTTAGTGCTGATCCTCATTTCGGATGGCGTGGGAACAGGAGCTGTGCATTATTAATTTCATTTTCATTGTCGGAATCAGCATCAATGATTGAAAAAATTCGAAAATGTCATTGTCTGTCATAATCGGGGCTGTACAAACATTATCATCATCTATAGCAACGAATTCTTCCGATAATACAATAGGACAGTCCAATCCAGCTGGTGTTTCCTGTATTTTGTTCATTCCCAGAAAGAAAATGTTTTCGTGTTATGCGATTTTCACTTCGTATTATGAGAAAAAAATGCATGAAAATACATAGCAGTTTGTCGGGACCGTTGTATTATTTTGTGTTAACCAATATTTCGTCTTTAGCTTTAAACGTATTTCTCTGTGCATATGCGCGTGCGTGCGTAATAATACATACTAATTTGGGATAAATCTATTAAAGTAAAGCAATACATAGAAATATTACAAAACGGTGTAAGTCAAAAATAAGATAACCCAAGGAGTATAATAGCACACTCGTAGCTGCAGGAACAAAGATTGTAGGGTTAAATCTAGTTTTACGCCCCCAAACTTTTCCATATATTTGCCTATACCACTGTACCGCAAGGAAGAGAAAATAGTGTAAGAATAAGATTCCATTAGTACTAAAATTAATAAAACTAAATTATCAATGTCAAACAACAAGTGGAAGTACCAAGGAAAAAATAAATCTATGCAAATTTATTAATAAAGTAGCATTTTTAGGAAGACAAACCATGATCAGAAACAATGCACCTAGAGGGAACTGTAACATTGTGGCAACGCACAAATGGCAAAATTGATCACTTGTTGAAATCAAATAAAAATCGTATCTGTAAGGATGCTGGAAAACCAAAAAAGTATTAATAATGAATTTTTTGTAAGAAATAAAAATATATTCATTTAGAAATGCATTTATTATTAATAAAATATATGTAATACGTATTAACTAAGCAAGCCTTTAAGAGGAACCTGGACATCATACACATTCAAAAAAATCGATTTTATAACTTAAATATTAAAAAATAGTGCATATTTTTCTGAATCTAAAAATGTTTTACACTTTTATGTTTATTGATAAAATAACCTTAAAATATGAAAAAGTAATTGACAAAAGTGTAAACAAACGTTTACAAATATGTAGCGGTATAATCTATATAAGCCAGTAACAATCTCCGCATTTCGGTGATCATCTTGGTAGAGTGGCTAAGTTACTCGGTTTCGAATCCGAAGGTCGCAGGCTCTAACCTTCACTGGTGATTCTGGCTGAATTCAGAAAAGGCAATCTTCTGATTTGTCATCTACTCGCAAAAAAAAGAGCAACCAAAAACTCGCCATACTCACTTGAAGCAGAAAAAAACTCGCCAGACTCACTTGACACAACTCCTCAAATTAACGATAACAGCTGCTCAAGCAACACATTTGCAATATCAATTGTATCGTTCGTCCACCGACTCACTGGTGAGGGAGTGTATAGCGGCATAATCTATATAAGTCTGTAACAGCCTCCGGATTGAAGTGATCATTTTAGTCTAGCGGTATGTTACGCGCTTATGGAGCCAAAGGTCATGGGTTCTGTCCTCTGAATAAGCACGCCACGTCAAATGCTCAGCTTTTTCACTTTTTCTCCAAAGCATAATTATTTGCTTTTAGGTACACTTTTAAAAAAAATTATTGCAGTGTACGATTCCAATTTTTTTATATTTCTATACAGGATACCTGTGCATATAGTGAACCTGTTTTTTTAGTCGAAGTAGTACATAGTTTTTTAAAAACTGGATTTAGGTGTGAAAAAGAGGGGAAAATAAAAATTTTCAAAATTACAAAGTTTTATAGTTTTTTTAAAGAAACGATCTTAATATTTTACTAAAAAAATAAGTTCACTATATTTTGTGCATTGTTTTATATATGTGCAAAAAAAATATACTTTACATATTTAAGAGATATTTTTTTAAAAAAAATGGTACCTATATATATATAAATATAAGCATGTATTATGAGATCTCAAAAATTATGTCCGACTTAAATTAAACAGAAAAAAAATTTAACTAAAAAATTATTTTTGTATTTCTACAGAATGATTTAAAAATATTTTTATATTAAGATCACAAAAAAAAATCTAAGCTCTTTTGGAAATTTTTAAAAATATATGTCCCATAAACAAAGAGTCTTATTAGTCTCGCATTTTACTCTTTCGAACATTTCCTAGTATCCTTAAAATGCATTATAAGTTTTAAATGTTCATAATGGAACACTCCAGCAGCATGTTTAAAGTATTAATTTTTAAAGCAACAAAGAAAAAGAAAATGCGCGGTTGCTTCCAACATTACTTAAACAATGAAATTTAAAGCACACGACAAAAAAAGAAGATAATTCAATAATATAAGTTAATATATGTTACCGTTAAATGGAACATTGTTAAAAGAAAAAAAATAATTTGTGTTGCTACTAATGCCACCTAATAGACTATGTCAGATAGAGAATCACGAAATTAACAGTGGCAAGGCAAGGTAGCGTCTGTCGTTTTAGCCGCAGCTTTGAGCACCAATCAGGTGACATTTTGGATTTCTGTTCTACCCCCGTTTTGTAGGTGAACACCCCAGGTGGTGGGCTACTATCACCAACCTCTCAACAGCATTTTCGGCTCCTAGAATAATTAGAATTCCTCCATACCGCACAGACACACTATACTTTTACAAACATTCATGTCTTCGCAGGGATTCGAACCTGGGGTCTTGGCAGAGCAGTCAATGCCTCAAGCCCTTATCTTGTCTGGGTGTTCGTTAATATTCGCTTATGTGTAATAGTTATTAAATGTTTTATTTTAAATAGACATGACTATATTAGGAATTTCTTTTATCGATGTGTGTGTGTGTGTGCGTGCGTGTGTTACCGTATGCTAGAATGAGATAGAATCTATTCATCGTGTTTACTTTTCAAAGCACCGAATTAAACTTTGTATTATTTTCTTCTCTTGTAAACAACTCAAACACAAAAGGAAATGAGTAGTATCAAGAGTAGCATTACTGTAAATAAAATAACTCCATAAGTTGTTACGCCTTAATTTAGTTATAAACGTTATTTCTATTAATAATAAATAAATGTTAGTAACTACTATTTAATAATAAATGAAACAACTACGACAGCATTACCGTTATCTTTATATCCTGTTAAGAATAGTTTACCGCTACTATTCGTCTCAAATATATATAATAATTTTTTTACATTCAGAATCTTAAATAAATGGAATTGATATTTTATTATATTCTAAAAGTACTGTTATAATTTAGTATATACTGTAATTATTTAGTTATTATTATAATTATTTCTATAGTTTACTATTTAATATTCTTGTAAAAAGAAGCATATATGCTTCTGAATCAAATTTTTCATTGCTGTTTTTCAATACAACTAAGTGATTTTCGTAATCTTATTTTCTTTAAATTTATATATTATGAACAATCAAAGGAACAGAGTCTGTGAGGGAAAATATCCACCTAAAAAAGGTTTCATACTGGCAAAAGAAGCCCATGTGAAGAGGTTTAAATTTTTTATTTTAAGAACGACTAGAATAGAAAGGATAGCGTAAAGAATAAACAGTGTGCAAGATTTCTTGTCTAAAATTTAGTCTATGGATCAGATGCTGTCTTGGTTGATTTGATGCTACAACATTGTTTTTCAGGCACGTGAATCGATTTCAAACTTAGGGTTCGTTTTCTGAAAAAGAATTTAAATAATTTTCATAATTGCAAAAAAAAAATCTTCTCTCTCTCTCTCTCTCAGATTTAGGAATCAGTTATAAAATAATAATATATATTGAAAAAACTAATAAACACACAAGAATGGGTATCTCTGAATTTAAGAAATAAAATCTTTACTTAGTTTATAAGGCAACCCTTTAAAGCTTTGCAGGAAAGTTCTCGGAAAATAATTGGGGTTTAAATTCATCGACATTTAAAACTTTGAGAACCTCCTAAACAAATTTAAAACACATTTTGAAAAACATGTACCAATATCGCTGTAGAAACAATTACAAATCTTAAGTAGATAAAATCACATTAATATAAGCAAGCAGTTTTCGTATCAACTTAGATCTATGGCTAAACTCATTCACAATTTAGTATAAATACATAAAATGAAAAAGAAATTTAAAAATATTGATTTGTGAAGTTTTAAGGCTAATTTTCTTCTTTCTGAACAATACAAATCGAATGCAAATTTTAAAAAACCCTGCAAAATCGTCTCCTTGTCAAAGTAAATAATTTGACTTTTTATCACCTTTAGTACTAAAGTATAACTGTGACGAATCTTTACGGAACCTTTCTACTAATATTCTTAGGCGTCTTTGAGGATTGTATAAATTCGCGTATATTTCCAATCACATCTAAAAGAAGAAGATGAGATATTAAAGTAGATAAAATATTTAAGGAGAGCGTTGTAAGTTAGCGGAGAAGAAGGCTATTGAGCCAGCAGCAGTAATGACAATGTTTATAGGATTCAATTGGATTACGATAGAGGATCATTGCTGTTAGTATTCAGTGAAGGAGCCTTAGGAGGTTAATATACCTTAAGAGATCACAAGTACTACCAGGTGATATATTCTAGTTTAATACCGCTTACCACAAGCGTTAGTTTAATAAAATTAGTTCAATTTTAATGAAAGATACTAATTCAAGTAGCGTGTATTTCTCAGACTTCCTATTCCGGTAAACTTTTTTGATATTGCGCGTTGTTATTGATTCATTTCCTATTTCGTAATTTAATTTAATATTAAAGGTAAATCCCTTTTTGACGTAGACATATAGCTTACTATTTGTCATTAGAACTTTTGTTATTTGAACCAAGTGAATAAATATAAGTTATTATTATACAAATGGCGTCTGGTCATTATTTGCCTCAAATTAATCTTAGTGTCCAGGGTGAAACCCAGGGAAGTTCCCACGTAACAAATAGCATAAATAAAGTAAATGATACAAAGGGATGTCTTAGGACTTTTTTAGATCCTCGACCCAGAGAAATATTGGGGTTTCTTAAGCCTGGGCCCCTATGAAAAAGTAGACCCTACCTGTGATCTTTAAAAGTAGACAGTATATCGCATGCATTGTCAGATACTCATACAAAGGGTTATTTGAAGCATATAAATGTACAGGACTCACAATCTCGCAAACCTAGTTACAACACTTCTCGACCGATGGTCACATTTCGACTAAATTAATTGAATTATGGTTTATAGCATTAGGCCTAGGCCTAGACAACGGCCTTCCCATAATAATACAATCTTACCACTTTTGCCAGTTGGCATGCAGTTAGAAGTTCACTGTTTTTTGAAGAATATGTACGGGAATAATATTTGACAAAAAATATCCGAATCATGACACTATTAATACAGGGTCGAGAATGAAACGAAGTCCTCACAGAGGGTGAGGCCTTGACCCAACTCGTCCATGCTTTTAGACGTCACTGATGATATATAATGTATGACTTATATAATTTCATCCTTTTAGTAGAGGAAGCCATCTTCTTAAGAATCAGCATTATCTTCGTTTTTAATATGTTTGTGTATCTCTGATTTGTAATCTTGTTTCATAGCTAGGTTCTTAAAGCGAACAGATTAGAAATTTAATTTGTAAAAATATTGCATGATTCTTACGTAAACAGTACATTTCCTTGCTGATTTAATTTATAAAAAATGACCTCCCCCCTCTCATTATAATAAAGATAAGGTTTAAAAAGTTTAATTACAGATTATTTTGTCTTAATAAAATTTCTTCATTTCATCCATATAGTTTTAAGCTATCTATATGCAAAAAAATTTGGCTCATATAATTACGAGTAAAATCCTTTAGGATTAACTTATTAAAAAAATTAATAAAATTACAAAAATTCTATTATTTAATTTGACTTTTTTCTGACAAAAAAAATCGAATTTTCATTTTTATGTTTCAGAATTTAATGACAATTCATATTAAATTTATCCTTTAACTTTTGCTTTGTTCTTTTGAATGTTTAAGCTGAAAGCTTAAATAATACATTAGAAATAAAATAACTAATGGTCAAACCAAAAACTTAATCAATAGGAATAGTTTTATTTTAAAAGTAATAAAGTATTTTAGAAAATTGAAATATTTTTGGGCTCTTTGCATTTTTTAGTTAATAAATAAAATATAATTAAGTTATTTATTTCGCAAAAAAATACTTCTATTATTGTCTATAGAATTAATTAAATGAAAAGAAGCATTTCTTAAAATGCATTCTATGTAATGACTGATGAAAAATTATAATTATTTTTATATATTAATTAAATGCAATATATTAATGTTTTAATATTTTTAATATCTAAAATTTGTGTGTGTGTGTGTGTGTATACTTTTCTTTTCCAATGTAATTAGAAGAAGAAAATGTGTTTTCTTTTTCTAAGTAATGTATTTTTTCTTTAATTAGACGCTTTAAATATTAAAAAAAGAATTCTTGTACGATATAAAATATGCTTGAAATACAGGATGATTTTAAATTCATTGAACAAACTTTGAGAAACGGTTTTGCTCTGAAAAAACAGCATTTTTATATGGAATATATGGTCGGAAGTGACTCATGAAGGTACAGACACACACAAAAAAGAAATGAAAATAAAGTACAATTTTTTAACTTCCAACATCATCTCAAAGTTCATCATAGCAAATTTTACAATAAATATCAAAAATAATGGTCATCACCACCAACCAAAGTTTAATGCCTGCAAATGCGTAACTAGTAGTGGCGTAGATGTTAAAAAGTATTTGGCGTGTTTCCGTATCTTATGCATTTATATGGGTACTTAAGACCGCACACATAGTCCCTGAACCTTCCCCTTGGGGGTGGAAGGCAAAGGTCGATTGTAACCCCGCTTCAATGGAAGGAAATGTCAAAAAAGAAAGTATAGCGTCTATATATGTTTTTGTAAGGTCTGTTCCTACGTTGTCTGAAGGAATTTAACTATATATTTTGCTCACTATTAGTGTTTTGTCACTGAAGTCAAAATAAACAAAAGTACTTGTGTAACAAAATGAAAATATGAATTGTTGCATAGCTTCTGCAAGAAATCACTATTGCAGTCTGTGTTTACAGTAGTAAAGGGAAACTACAGATGCCGAAAAGACAGACATGTTCTAATGTATAAGGTTTATCTGCATAATTGCCTGAATGTCACTTTCAAGCCGCAACGGATTAGGTATGGTGTATCAGTCCAATGACTATCCTGGCTATCATGTTTTATTGATTATAAGGGCATCTAAATGCCTTCATGCATCAGATTGCAGTCGAATATACTGATGAACTCCTGTTCTGCTAACAATGTGAGTCACACGCATGCGAGAAATTACTGGCAGTTTGAAACTCTATTCTCCATTTACTCCAACAACGTTGCTTAATGTTATAGAACTGTTTGTAATCGTAACTTTGAACATTTATGTAAGCATTGCTGTTAGAAAGCGTTTTGCAAAAATGTTGTAAGCATAAATTATGTTTTCTATTTTAAAAACTCATTATTAAACTTACAATACCATAAATTATCTTCACATTTTAATTTTAAAAAAAGTTTATTCATCTAATATTTTTATTGCAGTAGTATTATATATATATATATATATATATATATACAGTGGAACACACAAGGGAGGTCGCCGGGCCCGACCGCTTCCCCCCCCCATCCGTAACCCTTGAATTTTTTTTTCGATTGATTATAATCCTATGTATATAGTACGTAAAATTGAATTAAGTATTTGTTTTCAATAATTAACTTTATTAATTAATGCGAATTATTTATTCAATAATTAATTTTGTACTGTTTTTCATTCGCGAAAATCGATAAAATCAAAAGAATATGTTGGGTGGTGTATTAGAGCATGATGCGAGAACGGTGAACTTTAGACCCTGGATCCTTCCCCCCCTTGAAAATTCCTGTGTGCACCACTGTATATATATACCATTACAATCTTGCTTAACGATTGTGAAAATAGATTTGTTAAATATTTCGAACAAAATACATGTGTGCAGGACATTATTTTTATTTATTATGCAAAAAAGACTATTTTTAACAAAATCATATCGAGTACACAAATTTTATTCGATTTTACCTTGATTGTTTTAAATTGATTTCACCTTAATTGTTGTAAATTATCTTCTCTTTTGCTCTGTTTCCAAGACTTACCCTTCTTCGATCCCTCAAAAGCTACTATGTGAAAATCAATGAAAATTGCAGTTTTTACAAGGGAGATATATTAGCTCGAGAGTTGTCCTTTGTTTATACTGACCGGGATTCAAAACAGTATGTAAAGAACAGTTTATTCTGTTCTAATCCGTTGTTAAATGAACGAAATTTGCAAAATCACACTCTCGAGCAAATGCTTCATTTATTTTCTATATTTCAATACATTTGAAATGACATTCTACACAATATCTCGAAAATAATTCATTCAAAAACTATCAAACTACTCCCTTTCTCTCATAATAACAATTCCCACATTCCAATTTGTTCCATATACAAAAGAATATTTCACATCCATTAAAGTAATGCTTTCGCTCGCTTCGGCTTAAAATGAAATTTTAACGATGATTAACGGTGTGGTACTGCATAATCACAGAGATTCCAAACGCGCATTAAATCTGGACCAGAACTCTCAAAATCCTCTCTTCTGGCTCTCTAATAATCGAAATCATTTATCTGAAGAGAGGTCGGAAAGTTATCCTGCGCATATATATATATGGTCTTCTAATTACTAGATGTGTTCTTGCCCGGCAGAGAGCTAGCCCAGAATGTGAGCAACTGGCCCAGGAACCGTAATTATTCCATTTAATGGAAATTTCAATTGTTAATTGGACACATGGCGTCATTACGATTCGTGAAGAGAGAGAGAGAGAGACGAGTCCTTTCAAATTTAGAATCTCTCACACACGCATATGATGATATCACCCTGAGGAGGATGGGAATGTAGTGTTACAATTCAAATGCGAGTGTTCCTGTGCTTCATTAATTATTGCTGACTGTATGGATTTAGTTGAATTGGAATATTTTGGATTATAATGGAAAGGTAAAAGAGTGTGCATTTTGTAGAAAATTAAATTATTCGTAAAAATATTAATCTGTACAATGTTAACGATTAAACATACGAATCAAACGATTTTTTTTTCGAGTTACAGAATTAGAGAAAAATAAATAAAAATAAAGTTCGAAACTTGCCGTGTCTTAAGGCGTATAACGCGTACTTTTAACACAAAAAATATAATCGAAATTTGAGGATGCACGTTATACGCCGAATACAAAAATGATAGCTTTGAAAACAGAGAAATGGTTAGCATTAAAAAAATTAGATTTCTACATATACTTAATACATACCGTAAAATCCGGCGTATAACGCGTACCTCAGTATAACGCCCTCCCCCCTCCCTTTTTTTTTACTAATGTACGTGTACAATGCTGTTATGTTTTGAAGCCATTTATTTGAGGTATTATTCCAAGCCTTAGAAAACAAATAGTATACAACTCTTTTAAATTCATAAGGAATGCAATGTCATTTCTTTTAAATAAACAGTATTTCGATCCATGTAGAAGTCTCATTTTTTTCTATGGTCATTTATTTTATTTTTAAAGCTCTCCTTATACCGGCGAATAACGTGCACCCGTAAATTTCGATTTTATTTTTTTGTGTGTGTTAGAAGTGCATGTTATACTCCGGATTTTACGATAATAACTATTGTGAATAAAAAATAAAATGCATACCATGTGAACTGAGTAAAGTAAAAAGTTCAACATATTCGCTCGCAATTTCCCTTGTATCTTCAGTCTATCTGTAGTGTGAAGTCTATGGAAATACACACGCCATGCCATGTTAGAGAAAATCCCATAACATGGCATAGGTTTTGTCTCGCCCCCTCCCCATCTCATGTTTTCTTGCGCTTTCTAGAAATATACCATTGTTCAAAAGCCCAGGATAATACTTCGAATAAATGACTTCAAAAATAAGAGCATTGCACGTGTACACACACACACATTTCAGATTTCTCCGTAAGAAAAGGGCTCACGTTGTGTGACGGATATACTTGAAAATTAATAGAAAATTCAGTTTGAAAGTATATGTGCGCGTTATGCACCGGAATGTATGTTTATGAATGCAAGAAATTTTATTACTTTATCACAAGTAAAGTATTGTTAATTGAAACAAGTATTAATAAAATTGAAACATAATTAAATCTAAGAAAATGTATTTCTTCTTTTAAATTAAAATTAATACTTTTTGGGTAACAAAATAAGTTCTTATGAAGAACTTTTATCATCCGTTTTGTAAACTATAAAAAGAAACAAAATATTTTACAGTGAGACTTTTTTTATTGCATATAATTCCCCAACAACAAAAAGTTAAGAGGGTAGGAGATTGAGTATGTGTCTTAACATAATTAATTTTTTTTACATAAGACGTATTATATCTTCGGCATTTACATTTATATCATAACTTTTATTGCAATTTTAGACGTTTTTTAATGGATCTGTAACTGAAAGTCTAAAAATTTTGTTCAGTCATTCCGAACAAAATTACATAAAAACAAGCCTGGAACAAGTTTCAATACTGGCATTTTATAGCTTTTATGTTTCTAGAAATCGAAATTATACTTCATTTACAAACTTTTGTACTAGTACAACTTTTTCGAAGGTAGTATTATAAAAGAATTTAATGGTTCTTGGTTATATAAGCTCCTTTATTGTATTTTATTGTGTCTTCAGTCATGACAATAATTTTTTTACGAATGATTATTTCTTTCTTTTTAACTTATTTTTCAAGTCAAGCGGATAACTATTGTTTACTCGAAATAAATGCATTAATAAATATATTATCCTGATAAATTATATCTGATATTCTTATATGGTATTCAGTGTGTTTGATACTTTGTTTAAATAATGAAATTTTTTTCCTCTTATAAATTGTGTTTCTTTTAAAAGAACGCATGAAATACAGTAAAAATCGTTTAACACGAAACTGAGGAGGCTGGAATATTTTTTCGTGTTAAAGGATATTATAAAACAAACCATATATTCAACAAAATTATGCTTATTAGAATGCGTTTTATTTTGCACAGATATGTATGTATGCAAGTATTTAATAATGAAACAAAAAGATTCACAAAAACTTAATCCGTTCAATCATTTCCGCAATTGGCTCCCTTTTTTTAAATTTTTGTTAATGTTGAATTAGCAATACCAAAATCTTTAAAGATTTCCGTTTTCGTCTTCTATTTTTGATCAACTGCCATAAGAGGGTCTATCTTCATTTTAAGTGAAATAGCAGTTTGCTTTCTCTCTTAGCTCTTTGCCATTGTGCTTGTAAAAACATTCTTTTGAAATATTTTAAATACGTGAACCAAACTCACTGATTTTTACTCACTCTGCGATGTACTCGTCACCAAATTCCTAATGAGACATGAGATTTTTTTTGTGTGGCGTTTGTAGGGGGTGGAGGTTGAAAATAGCTTAAACAAACGAAACTGGCTCGTGTCGTAGGCTATTTCGAGGGTATTTCAAAACCAATTTAGCCTCCTTTCTACAAAACATGTGAAACCACTTCTTTCATTTCGCACACCTCTTAAATCTCGAAGGCGCGGCTGGCGTTTTCCTTATTTTGCTTATTCCCAGTTCCATGTCAAGAAAAAAAATGCATGAAAAAGCATAATAATTTGACGGGACCAGTGTACTATTTCGTGTTAACCGATATTTCGTCTTAAGCGCTTTCGCGTTAAACGTATTTCTTTATGCAATGAATGTTACATTGGTAAAAAGTTAAATAGCATATTTAATCTATTGTGTTTATTCTTCTACATACTATTCTATAATGTTCAGTGTAATATCCACTATATATATACTGCTCAAAATAAAATTACACATGTTTGGCAGAAAAAAATGCATTTTATTGCGCATTTGTGTACAAAAGGAAAAAAACACAATTTGTGCATATGAGAAAAAAAGAATAAGAAAAGGTGTTTTCTTCAAAGGAAATCATTTTCAGTAGGGGGTATGGTTTCCACGGACGGCCAGCAACGTTGAGCACCTTCGAGGCATGGAGACAATGAGGCTATTAATCACGAGTTGGGGCATTCTGTCCCACTCTTCCAGAAGAGCTCTTTCCAGATCTTGGAGAGTTTGTGGAGAGAGGGTGGTTGGCGGCCAGCAACTCGTCTTCATAGAGCGTCCCAAACGTGCTCTATTGGATTCATGTCTGGAGATCACGCTGGCCATTCCATTCGTACGATTCCTTCCTCGAAAAGGAAATCCTCCACCAGGTTAGCACAATGTGGCCTGCAGTTATCGTCCATTAAAATGAAGTCATCTCCGATTGCTGCAGCGTAAGGGGCTACAATAGGTCTGAGGATCTCATCCCTATATCGGCGAACAGTTAGAGGTCCATCTCGAATGATGTAGAGGTCTGTGCGCCCATCAATGGAGATGGCACCATACACCAACACTCCCCCACCGCCAAATCTGACACTTTTGTGCACGAACGCAGGATTATTCCTACTGCCACGGTCCCTCCAGATGAAAAGAACATTGCTCCATTCATTTCTCCTCCAGTTCACATGCTCTGTTGCCCACTCCCTGCGGTTGCGACGATGTCTTCATGTTAGTCTAACACATACCATCGGGCGGTGAGCATACAGACTTACACCATGAAGCCGGTTTCGGACAGTCTGAGTTGAAACCGTGGTGCCAGTAGCCGAGCGAAGGTGTTGTTGGAGATGAGTAGCGTTCATATTTCGGTGTCTCCGAGCCGTTAACACTAAATAACGATCTTCATTGGTTCATTGGGCGTTGTTTCCCGTCTACGACCTTGTCCTGGTCTTCAGCCTGCACTCTCAGTCTCCAAAACGGTTCAGATCCTGGAAATCACCCTTTGTGACACTCCAATGGCTTGCACTACTTCGGCTTGAGTTTGGCCCCCTTCTAACCTACCAACAACTCTCCAAGCTTCTGAATCGGTTAAATGACTTCGCTGAGACATCGTACTCATCGAAACAAAGCAGTCACTGAATGCCGATCATCCTTGTCTTCATTTCAGTTGAAAGTCAAATTTCATTCGCTGCCGCTGAAGCAACGTTTTTGACGTCGAACTCAAAATTAGCATACTCCCCAGTTTGAAAATCAGAAAAATTTGCATTTGTGATTCTCTTCTTCCATTTTCGGCAAAAAAAATTTCGCTTATATCTTTATTTTATATAAAACTTACAATATCCTTTAATTGTTTTGAGCAGTGTATATACATTATACATATATATTCATTCCTTTATATAAAATAATGTATAGTGTTCAGTAATATAATCATTCTCAAGTACAATTCAGTACTTTTATAATGGAACTCTTTTATCTCATTGTCTTATTGCTCTTACTAATTCTGAAATTATGTTTTGTAAATTTAATTTCAATTTCAAGTTAACTACAAACCATTGAAAATATTTAAAAAATGCAAGCATTTTCTATTAAATATTTTCTTTTTCAAATAAAAAAAATCGTTTTAATACTGCTTATTTTTAAAAATGAAAACAATAAAAAGAAAGAACATACATCTCACAGTTTGAATGCCTCTGATGTGAAAATTAATGTCAAGATGATTTTATAAAGAAATTTCTAATTCATGACAGATTTTGATGTATCTTTTAATAATTTAACTGTACCAAATCACTATAAGAAATTAAACAATTATATATGTACAAACGTACGGGAAATTGGAATGCCTTCCTGTTCAATCCAATTCAAACAGTATTTATTGGAAGTATAATAAATTGCATGTATTTACTCACAGGTTGTTTATTCACAGGTATATAATTCAATTTCTATTAGCTCTCAAAAATAATTTAACTATTCCTGCCATATAAAAGACAATAATGCACGTTGAAACATAAGATTTGCTTTTTATTTTATTGTAAATATTTAATTAAAAGTCTGCTATGAATAAATAAAATAGATTACAAATCCTTTTACGTATAAGTAGGATTTCCCCAATTTAAATTTCATTAAATAATAAAATTGTATTGTTAAAAATTTATCATCAAGTAATTAAGAATATAATTTTTTCTATTTAAAGAATGATGTGTTCGTTTATGTGAATATTTTTTTAATTAAATCTTATAAAAATGCAGACATTAGTCTGCATTTTTAAGTCTTTTAATAATGATTATATTGCTTTAAATATGCTTGGCTTTTTCAACCTCTTGTCATTTTTTTTATAAAAACAATGCAAAACTTCAATGCAGGATTTTCAGTTAATTGGTATTTTTAACTGTTATGTAATATACTTTATCCTCCTGGTATTTTTTCCCATAAAATTAAATTTGTGTAGTAATAATCCCGCAAGAAAAGGAAAGAAATTTCATAAACTGAACAATTGAAATAGTGATACCGGAGCTATTTTTATGTGTGAAGTATTTACATTTTTTAATTAAAATCATTTAATTGTCCACATTTGGAAAGAAATATAACTTATAAACTAGTAATAAATATACAGTAATAATAATACTTAAGCTTTCTTCTTGTAGAATCATCTACATTCAACGATTTTTACAAATAAACCTTTAAATTTTAAAATATTATTTCTGCCATCTGGTTGGTGGGGAAAAAATCTTAGAAGTTGAAAGTTTATAGATTTAGACTTAAAAACATGGTTTATTAATGAAAAGGCATTTTTTTGCGATAAATTAATTGAAATCCACGCAAAACGGGATTTAAAAATGTAATGTGATACATAATATTATATTAGCTCAGATGTCATTTTCGACTTTTAGTTTGATTTAAATGATGAGATCCATTATCACTAGTTTATGCGAAATTTTGATAAAATATTCGAAAGATAAAAAGAACAATTATTAATGTACTTTTTAATATGCTGTTTATTATTATTCGCAACCTTATATTACTATGTAACACATGATTTTAGAAGTAGTTTAATAAAAGGCATTACAGAAAAAAAATTTATATTGCGTAACAGAAAAAAAATTTATATTGCGTAACATATAAATTGTATAACTTACCAGCATATGATAATAATAGTAGAAATTTTAAATTACATTGCTATCGGCATGACAATTTTAAACGCAAATCAATATGTGAGGCTTAAAATTGTTTTTGTTCGTTAATTAACAAATGGTTTATTGTAGAACTCTAAACGAGAGTTCTATGAGCAAAATTCTTTATAACTATAACTCGCCGCAAAATGTTCTCGCACAGCTAGAATTTTAGCTAATATTTTAATATAAAAGTGTAACAAAAACTTCACTTTTTTAAATCTCCTCTCCTCCCAAATTAATAATTAAATGGGATTATTCAAATAATTTTGTACACATTTTTAGAGGGCAACAAAAACTTTTCTCAAATAATAATTTGCCATGTATCCTCATTTATACGCTATGCAAATATAAACAAAAAATATACAAGAATATTTTACATAGCTATGGGTCTATAACAAAAATATATTTAACTCAACAATCTGGTTAACGAGATAAGAAAAACTTTCACACTCGTTGGCAACACATGAAAATCCTTTATCGTTTTTCGCACTTGGAACACATGATAGAAGCCAACGGGCACCTGGGTCGTGAAGTGGCCCTTAAGCTCGAATTGTGATAACTCGGCTTCGAGTCAATTTTTTTCATGCTGTAAGCTGACGCTCGAAAAGTAAAGCTTTCATTAATCGACGAAGAGAATTAATGAAGAAACTAGTCCTTTGATTACTTTTGCTCGTTTATCAGGCTCAGAAAACGGATTCCCATTGGTTAATTGTGTGTGCTGTCCATTAGGAACACTACGGCACAACACGTTAGAATCTCGTTACAAGAAATTTAAGGTTTCGAATTAATTTTAAGAGTGAAAATAAGAAAAAATAAATATTGAGAATAAAAAAATTGTTGAAACAATAAGAATTTAGGTTTCATGAGGTTCTTAAAATCTAATAAAATTCGTCTGGGTATTTTTTATCGGTTATACGAAGGTGAAAAAAACTGAAAAATTATAATTACTTTCCTGAAGGCGTGAATTTGAAGTACTCTTCTCAAATTTCAATAGTTTTTCTGAAACTTGTAAGCTTGAACTGAGCAGTCATTTCTTTTATTCCCAAATACCAGTCAGACAATAGTGGAAATTCCAACCATTCTTAGTTTTGATTGGCAAGAAAATATTCCCCGGAGTGAGAGAAAATCTCAAATAATCAGTTTTGCCAGTTTTATGAAATAATATATTTCTAAAAATGAAAGGGGCTCAATTCATACACACACATAATCTTTATAATATTTTTTGAACATTTTGTGATTTATACAGAAAACTTTTATTTTTGATTTGCTGATTTAAATTGATTGCTCCGTTTGATTTAATTTCCGAATCAACCTATTATTGTATTAACATGTTTCTCGTATTTCGAAAGTAAAAATATATTTCTTATATTGTTTGTTTTTACTTTTTTATTTATCTAATTATTGCTTTTTTCCCTACCGTAATCGGTTTATTTTTCACAGTAAAGTAGTCATTGAAATATCTTTTGAGGAAATTAATATATTTTGTTTTTTTCCCTCTCTTAAATCCTTTGACAGTTATATCAAATACAGTACAGTATATCCACTTAGAGAAATCGTTCGTTAGTATTGTTTAATTGATAACTATTTTTCCTTAAGGTATCCGACTACGTTCGGAACCGTGATTTTAAAAAAGCGCATTAATGGATAATTTTCATGATATTTAGTGTCACTTAGATTAGAATACATGTATAAAATTTTTTTAAAGACATTATGACAAAAAAAAATATTTAAATACAATATTTTGGCAAAAAATTAACTTAGAATAACCTTTTTTCAAAACGTTCTTCTTTTATAAAAAATGCTTCTATAATAATAATATTTAGTATATAAAAAAAAATTTCTCCAGAGAGTCTGCACTAGGATTTTTGAAAAATTCGCATTATTTTCAGAGTTACCACCGACTGAAATAATTATCGATGTTTTTTTTTTCTTAAAATTTCTTCCCTCTGTTATAGTAAAACATGTATAAACCCACTTCTAAGTTATATATTTCAAAAATTCTAGTTGAGCCTCTGTACAGAGATCTGAGCTATATACAGGCAAAATATTATTATAATAGAAGCATTTTTCACAAAAGGAGAATATTTTGAAAATGGGTCATTCTATGTTCATTTTTTGTCAAAATATTGTACTTAAATAATTTTTTATTGTAATACTATTCTTAAAATAATTTTATATACATTTCTAATATAAGTTACACTAAATATCATAAATATTATCCATTTATACGCTTTTGCAAAATCACGGTTCCGAACGTAGGCGGATACCTTAACTGATTTCTAATGCAAAATTCGGGAAACATAATAAGTACATATTAGCATTTAGCAATGGTTGTCTGATTTGTGTCTTGTCGCAATAAGTGTCCGTATATTAAAGGATGTGTTGGATAAAGTTAATGCAATGATTATCGATAGTATAGAAATTCATGTAGCATTGAGAACATTTTTAGTGTCAGAGGAATTGCATATATATTGGTTCTTACGCATTATACCATCCAGCAATATCGCCTCATCAAAAACGTTGCCAAATGATGTCATCGTATATATTCGTGGACCTAATAACTGTGTTTGTATGTGCTTGTGAACAGTTTTCTACTATTGCTCGCATATCGTGGCATTTAAAGATGTTTTGTATAATACGTAAGTACCATAACAGTGAACGGTAAAATCCTATTGTTAAACTATTAGACATTAAGAGCATTCCAAAATTACTCAAATGACTTTGCTGGACCATGTACCTTTTCTTAAGTTCGTATTTGCATCATGCCCAATCTATCCTACTTTCGAGCTGTATCTCCATTCATATATCTATATACTTAAACATCAATTACATTCTTCCGAATACTATTCCTACATTTTGGATGCATTCATACATCGCACAATCAAGTCTTCTTGTATTTAATAATTTCCTTTTGCCCACAAAGAACAATCAAGTGTGGAAAAGGTGCAAATTGCTCAATTACCACTGTTATACAGTCAGTAGGGTTGCCAAAGCTATTTACCGATTTGTGATCACGAACGGTAATTACCAATCGCAACTAACTAACGGTCACTAATAACGATCTCTTGTTTTAAAGCTAATAAAGAAGGGAAGCTAGCTTGGCGACAAAAGAAATTTCAAAAAGCCGGGATGTACTAAAATAGGATCCAGCCAAATTTTACTTACTTACTTGTGAATACTATGTATTTATCAGATGTAATTTTAAATATTTTTGGCGCTTCATTTTTTTTAATTTAATTATATTTAAAATACATATTTTCCGACAGTTTTCAGTGCATTTTTTTTCAAAATGCAGGTTATATTTTATATAATTTTCCCAGGTACTTCTTAGATATTTCATGATCATTCACATCCTTCATCTTTCACGACTAATGACAGTAATATTTATCGAATAAAGCATGCTTCTTTCTTTAATTTATTAAATGACAAATTCAATAAAGAGAGGTAGTAAAAATTCAACATTACAAAAAGACTCCACCATCTAACTGTTTCAATAACGGTTTCTTCCCCGGCATATATTACAGTAATGTCATCAAGTTCAGGATTTCATTTCTTGAATAAAATATAGGTATCTTGAGATATTGATTCATTATTCATTTTTTGATTCATTTTTTATCATTAAATTATTGATTTAAATTCTGTCTTTTTCACGTAACGAGAATAACTTTAATTTAATTTTACGAATTCAGAATACCAAATCAGTTTTAACGCAATTGAAGTTCAAAATTAAAGTATAAAGTTTTATTCTTACAAAAAAATATTGACGTGTAACTTAATTTCTGAGAATAGTTCCTTATTTGAAGCTTTAGTTTTGAGCTTAAATAGTCTATACATTTATTGGACAGAACAACTTTTTCCAATTCAACTCCAGCTCTGAATATGCTGGTAATTCAATTTAAATATCTGTTTCAAATACTGATTCAAAAAGTGTAGCTTTCAGAAAATGGTAAGATTCTTTTATCCCGAACAAAAGATTTCTTCTGTTTTTATATAAAAGCAGATACTATGTAAAAGTTTCTTACTCAAATTCTCTCAGTGAAATATTCTACTATTTCTTATTCACTAGGTCATATGTGTGAATGCTAGTTTTGGGAAAAGCATTTAAAAACATTGCACGTTAAGTAAATGTTGAATGAAAATTTCTGTTTTGACTGGTAGTATTTAGTTATTGTTTTTATTATTATTTTGAATTTAAAATATGGTAACACACTTTTTTAATTTACAGCTTTGGCGTGAAAGAAAAAGAATTGGACAAAAAACTCGTTTTTCTGTGTTGAATTTCTATCCAAAATGGCGACCATGACTCGCCAAGTTTGCGAAAACCAAGTTATGCACTAAAATAGAATCCAACCAAAAAAACTATGGTCTCAGTTACATTTAATGTACATTTTTAAATTGCAACAGAAGAAAAGCGCTCTCTCGTAACATCACGTTTCTATGACAACGTTATATGCTTTTTCGTTCAATACTTTTTAGCATCCCACAAAAAGGTGTTATAAATTTTGAATATTCTGATATGGCTTATCTAATATGTGTGTGCGTTAAGAAAAAATAAAGAATACATTTTTTAAAAAAGGCAAGCTTCTTAGTAGCGAATCTTATGTAGACTTGCACCACAAGGATTATGATATAGAATTTTTTTGAACTTAAGTATATAAAAGAAAAATTTAAAATTTCGCATTCATGTCTTCAACTGACGTGAGCACTATTAAAAAAAATGCCTGCTTCTTTCGAAAATAATTTTCAGATTCCCGTAAAATGATATCATTTTTAAAACTGAACTTATTTGAAACAAATATATAATACAAAATGTAATAAATATTCCTATATTTATCAAGAAAGTTAATTAGAATAAACTATTTAATTTTAGAATAAAACCCTCACTTATGAAAAGAAAATGCTAACAAAGAACTGAAAAAAATACTAAAAGTTAAAACACATAAACTGATAAACTTTTTTTTATTATTTTAATTGCTTAGTTCCTGTTGAACCCCTTAAATTCATTCGTAATTGAAAAGCTGAGATATTCAATTCATAAAGACACAAACAATTTGACTTCTGAATGTTCAAAAACATTTATATATATATACAGTTCCTTGAATTTATTTTTTCAGTTCCTTGAATTTATTTTTTCAAATGAGTTTAGATTTAAATTAATTAATATACTACCAATATATATATATATATATATATATATATATATATTATATATATATATATATATATATATATATATATATATATATATTGTCTGTTCTGATGTTAATTGCTAACAGTTGCCATTTTCATACTACGAAATAATTTCTAATATATATTTGTCAAGGAATTGTTTAGTTCGTAACCGTTTATTGAACGTCTAAATTTTCGAATGTCCGAAAAGTAAGACTACGCTTTCAAATTCTAACTGCAAATAAACGAAGATATTCACTTACAGTTTTTTATGTTACTTAAAGAAAATACCAAAGTTTCTCTTACTGAACAATTTAGTTGCGTGCGACACATCGACTCTATACAAGTAACATTCATGCTACTTATAAATTGTAAAGGTGGACTTCGTTTATATATAGTCTGAAATTCACGCTGTATATGGGTTTAAATTTGATGATTTATGCTACAACTTGGACTTATTCTTGTGGTGAAGATATTTGGAAGGGAGATTGTTGCAAAGCTTGGACGTTGCACTATGTGCTTGCATCTCAAACAAAAAATTTAATCCTTTCTTTATGGAACATCAAAAACCTTAAAATGTGTACCTGTACTTTTCCAACGCCCTATATATTTATAATTTCTGATATCAGTAAGAGTAGCATACGAAAATTGATGCATTATACGTATTTCTATTTCCTTCTGAAAAAACCCTTTAGTTTTCCCAATGATTCTCAATAATGATCCAGGATGTTAAACAATGTAAGGTGCATACCTATGAAAAGAACGCAATCACATCAGCTTTTATTCGATAGATGGCGATAAATCTTTTAAATTTCTTGTTTTTTTTAAAAGAAAATTTAACTATTACTAGCACATCTATCATTGGTCGAAACAAAAGTTGTACATGTATCATTGTCACGCGTATCATAGATATTAACAAAATCAACTGGGATCATAATTACAATTTTCCGTCTATCTAGCTCAGAGGTACACAGCCTTTTTACCAGCCAGGCCACATACATATGGTAGATATTTCACGAGGGCCGCAACATGAGAATTAATGGGGAGAGCTTTCTAAGACCAAGGCAATATTGAACACTTTAAATGTGAAAATTGATCAAAAAATTAAAACTCATTTTTTTGTTTTAATACTATATTAACCAATATCAAACACGCATACAATTTTTTTTAGGTTTTATGCATTTTTTCCTGAGTAATAGGTTAGTTTCGGTTTCCTTTCATTCATATAACCAAGCTCCTAGCTTACATTCTACTGCCATACAAACATAGCTGCATTGCTGTATGATAATTTGATTTTTTTTTCCTTTTGACAAAGTCTCTCTTATTTCAAAATTAATTTATCAAGTGCAGAGTGGTAGCTAAAAGGAGTTTTGACTGAATTCTAGACTGAAATCAGTGTTATTTGTTTATAATTAAAACTCAGTGTTACCCATAAAATAGTCCCTTGTAACGTCGTCAGATGGTAGCGTGGAAAAAATACATTACAGCAAGGTTGTGGGAGTAAACAATACTTTAATTTTTTTCTCCAATAGGAAAATTGATTTTAGTTAGATTAAGAAGTTGATAATTTCCGTGCCTAGCCAGTATGGTTGACCCCGTTTTGGGGTCGCTCACTCCACAGCTTGTCTCCGTCCAGTCCGCAAGGCGTTTTTACTCATTCGCGTTTCGGATTCCTGGTCAGCATCCCCGAGCAAAACTCTGAGATTCTCCTCTCCGCTTCCTCAAACGATCAGCCCTTCTCTTTTTCGAGATCTTTTTTCTTCTTTTGCTCGTTCTCTTTTTTTTCCGGTCTCCTGAAAAAGAACCCTTTTAAACACCAGGGGTGTGTTCACAACACGCCCCTCGCTCCTTCTTATTCGCAGGTCACCAAAGTCTCTCTTGACCTCCTCCTTCTTCTTATTGGCGCATAACACGCCAAAACACACCCGAGCCGTCTGGCCCAAGGCGCCATAGTTCCTTGTCCACATCTGGACACACTTGTCCATCACGCCACCTGTTTCTAGTATTCCATTCACAAAACCCTAGAAAAGATGACATGATTATTTTGAGATAGGATTCGCCTATTGTCAATGGGGCGCCGGCTCTACTTTACTATTATGGCGACCCGTCTATCTGACTTCACTCCCTGAGTTCAGACAATAAACAATGGCCCCATGGCCACGTGCACTGGTCACTTCCCAGCTGGTTGATCATAAAAATCCAGGGACAATCGATGGGTGTCGTTCTTGTCCTTGACCAGCTGGTGAAACCATAAAACCTATTGTGAATCGGAAGATGGGAATTCACTCCCCTCGAAGATGTCACACCCTACTCGGTTCAGTTCACTATTTCACTGTTTTTTGTTATTACCAACCGTTAGTATTACAAAGGGGGGAATCATGCAATTCGTACCCGTGTGACATCGACAGTAAAATTGATATATCTGATTGCTTGATTGATAGAATTTTTCTCTACATTTTTAATACAATGCTCTTAAATAATTGAATTTTTAGTGCATGAGCGGGCCACTCAGAAATGCCCGGTAAACCACATGCAGCCCGCGGGCCATAGATTGAGTATCTCTGATCTAGTTTGTATTAAAAGCTACTTATTATGGATTTTATGATCTATCAATGTATCATTTAGAATCTGGCAATGCCAGTTATGATATCCTGTATAAAATGCAATATTTTTAGTGTACAACAACATTTTATGATTATATTACCATTAATTATTCTGTTACAGCCTAATGGTTCCTTCTTTGTGCTTTGGTACACAGTAAAAGACACTGAAAGCACGAAACTCGAAAGATAAACACGTCTTATTTAACTTTATCGTTATCTACGCAGGAAGTGTGAATAGCCTTTTCTCAGAAATATAATATTATTCCACTAATCACGTCCCGAACTTGACTTCAGAGCTTTGATAAAACTCAGATAAACTCCCATTTTATAGTATAATCATTGTTCTCAAACTGCCATGGTAGACTGCGTTAATGACCATTTGCGACTCCCATCAAAATGGTTCTAATTCTTCATATTCATTTATTCACCTTTATGATTATCCCAGCAGTATTTAAAAGAATGCCTCAAAGAGGAAGTTTGCAGTTTAATTTTCGACTTGAGCAAAGTTTGCGAGTCATTTCGAAAATCAGCTTTTGTTAATTTAAATAAAGAGAACGTTGCTGTGTGTGTTTCTTTTCGTTGGACCTTCATTTATTCTGGTTCTTTGTTATTCGTTTTATTTAATGTTTCATTTAAATATGTTTGTCCATTTATTACTTGAGAGTAAAGCTGACTTTGTATATAAAATGAATTTATTCACAAAAATAAGTCTTAAAGTACTGTCTCAGTTGCGTTTTTTTAACATTTGGTGGGGAGGGGTAAATAGAATTTTTTTTTTGAAATGGTTCTCACCGTTATTATCATTAATGAATTTGAAAATTTATTAAAATTCATTCATTTGTGTAAAAAAACACCAATCTCCCTCTCTCTCTATATATAAATGGATGTATGCTTTTTACCTCGCTTTTCTTCACTCCAAGACTTTTCTACCGATCTCTATGAAAATTGGTATATATATGTATTTTTTTGTGTAGAAGGTTTTTGTGCTGTCCTCTTAGTTGCAGCTCCCCACCAGGTGGAGCTACAGTATATCAACTTCTGCGCCGTTCCATAAATCGCCAAGTTGCCAACAGGGTCGCCAAAAATGATGTAAATACAACAGAGTAATATTAACGTATTAGACATTCAGATATAAATCATTTACAGTATTTTAAACGTTTATTGTACAAAATTTGTAACAATGGGTTACTATTGCTGAGCAGATCAGCTTAGGAAGAAGTTTACAAAAATCGTCCCACAAAAAAGTTACGGGCCGTTATAATTTTTTTAAAAAAAAATCCTTTCTATCAGCTATCAGATCTACAGACTTAAAATTTAAGAAATATAAGGGGGGGTTGTTCAGCTGAGATATGCAAAAAGCTCTTTTTATTATTTAATTTACAATATACGTAAAACTAACTCATTACAAACTTCTTTACCCTTCAATCTGTTAAGTTTAATTTTTTCAATTCACCCGTCCAAAGAACGGGTATACCAACTAGTATTTTATAAAGTAAATGTATATCTATTGCAATAAAGGTTATATGTGTTTATTAACATTAAATTTCTCTACTTGTAAGAGAATTTCTCTACTTGTATTGAAACTTCTTCATATTTGTCAGAATTATTTGATAACCATTGTCATATAAAATGACGGCGAAAAAATTAAATTAAACATACAATATGAAAAATGTGTCTCTTTACAATTTACTAAACAGCTTTAAATCCTGAGTAGTGTCTATAATTTTAAACACCCGATAGATAATAAAATTAATTTGATGTATGCATTTCCAATTAAACATAATTATTAATGCTGCACATTGTGATTTTTATGTTTGAACAACAGGTTTAAGTTTAACAAGAGTTTTTATATTGTTACGAATTTTGTGTAAATTGTGTAAATAATTTGTATTTGAGTGTTTAATGCATTTATATTACTCTATGTTATATTTATTTCATGTTAAAATTGTACTATTCACAAGCAATGCCGCCTCTTACGTTATAATGGCGATTCAATGAGAACTTGGCGAAATCTTGGCGGTAAAGCCAAGTTGGCATCATTTTTCGCGACCAGGTTGACGGCCAATTTGGCGACTTTGGCGACTATTTTGGTATCATTGGTGACCATGTTGGCGAGTTTGGAACCCTCTGGAATCTTCTAGATAGTAGTAGATCTCTCCACTAGTTTCACGTTCAATGACACGAGTGGTTATATTTCTGGAAGTTTCTGTCGTGCCTATAAAAGAAGATGATCGCCGGTACGGCGGGGAGTTTTTGATTAAGCCAGCGAATAGTGAGGATTGTTTTGACTAGCGATTAGCTCGGCTGTGCTTGTGAATAATTTTTACTTACTTGTATTTTTAAACACTGTTTATTGTGTTTGATTGCTGTTGAAGGTGTGAAGACCTTCGGATATTTACCCTATGAATATTGCCAATGAATCCTGTATTGAAAGAATTGGATTTTCGATAATAAATTCGCATCGCTCTTAGAGAACTGATTATTTTCTCTTTGTGATTGTTTTTGCATAAAATCCTCGAATCCGGATCTACGTAACAATATGATTAAATTTAGTATTTATGATAGGGAAATCAAATGATACACTTCATCAGAATAAAAAAGTAGAATGAAATTTCCGAAGTTATTTTTAAAACAGATACTGCTTAAGATAATTTATTTCTTCAGAATAATCGGAAATAAGAATATATTTCACATACCGAGTTTAAAAAATACTATCCTAAAATAATTCCTGACATCTCTACACATCCATTTTCTACATATACTCTGTAATATAAAATGCGATACACCAAGAGAGAATAATCCTAATGGGAAGAAAAGCAGTTGATGAGATGACATGCACTGAAAATAAACAAGTAATATAAAACAATATATAAAATTTTAAGTCAATTCCTACTTAGATCAACAAAGAAAAATTTTATTTTAGCTACTTTTAATTAAATAGTTACATTTAATATAAATATGTAAAAGCATATGACAGAATCGCAACATTAAGCGGTAATTAATTTTTATTAATTATGATTAAAGTATAGTATTGTCATCCAAAACAATCGTGTATTTAAAATTTCAGTTTAACCGAATACTTTAAAACGTGAGAAAAAAAAATTTGACACAAGTCGCCAAAAAGGATACCAACGTGGCTGTATTTGTAATTCTTTAAATAATTAGTTTTAATCAATTAATTTTTATTAATTACAATTAAATTACTGTATTGTCATCCAAATAATCATGTATATAAAATTTCAGCTCAGTTGAGAGCTTTAAAATGTGTTTTATTAACGATTGTAAATTCTACGAAGATAAACAAATAAAAAAAACAGAAAGTGTGAGCTATAATACTAAGAATTGAAAAAAATAATAAAAAGTATTATATAGAAATTGAATGTCTTACTCAGGAAGTATAGCAACAAGAGAGAGAAAAATAAAATCAATAGCCCACCTTTGGCAGTTGTTATCCAGTTCGGAATTGACTCGGTGGATGTCCTCCTGTGGGGATTACTTGCCATAAGCGTTCCAATCACTAAATTTAACTGGCTCATTCCAGGGGCCGTCGAAGAGACGTTTTCTCATCAGAGTCCTGATATGCTCTACTGGGGAAGATCTGGTGATTGCATCGCATGGGAAGGTGGAGAAACATGAAGGCAATTAGTGGAAGGGTGCTGACGGCTTTTAGTTGTTGAATAATAAGCCCACGAATTCTTGCGAAAGGAAATGCAATAAAAGGGCGGGGCGTAGAATCTCGTCTATGTAGTCCCGCATGGTGAGGTGTTTCGAATGTCAATCCAAGGAGTTCAATAAACAAATGAAATAGTACCCTGTATTATAACTCATAGCTTTCGCACTCTGTGATGGACGACACTCGGATGAATATCTCACCGCTATCTGGATGTCTGCAGACATGACTGCGCCGGTCATCGAAGCAGAAAACAATTCTACTCCAGCCCGTGAGATTGCAAGTCTAAAGAACCTGGCACCACTTCAGAAGATTCTGGTAGTGTGCTACAGTAATTAACAGTCAGCACCCCTAGTGGCGTAACGTACATCCCCGCAACCAACGCATTGCGGGGGCAAAGTCTGACTAACACCATGTACATACCCTTTGTAAGTTTCGGTTTGGGGCACAAAACCTGACTTTGTAGGGGGCCCGAACATTCTCCATACGCCACTGAGTCCCTATAAACTAAGTCCCCTATCGATGGTCATTGAAAGCTTTAGCATCCCGGTTGCACATCAGATCGTTGATAACGACGCATCAGGGGCTGTAAGTATCTACTGAACGATCATTCCGTCCTTTAGTTCGTTCGGCACCCGTTAACTTCTCGAAGCTCTGTATGGCCGCGGCTTCCTCATTCCATACAACATTGTAGAATGGTAGCATCGCTGTGATGCAAATGTCTAGCAATCCTGCTAATTGACCACTTTGCTTTCCTTAGCCCACTTGTATGTTCTCTCACAAATGGCGACATCTGCTCCTACTGTTAGTAAATCTATATACGAGACATTGATACAGCTCAAGTGGGTCGATAGATCCACATTCACATGGAAGTTATGTGATGTACCTCCCCTTGGAAGTACATCCCTCGAAGTATCAGCGTGAGCTAGAGGTGTAGGATTAACGTAAGAACTAGAATCAAACATTATCTTAATATCACTTTTTTAAGATATTCAACTTAAACTTTGAACAAATATAATCTTATTAATGGATGAGAGAATCTACTATGATGCAATACGCAACACACAATATAATTCAGACCTATCTCAATAATTGGACCGCCTAATCTTCAAATATAATAATAATAATAAGTAATCAATCCTACCTTATATTATTCTGTAATAAACTTGTCTTTATCTATAGTGGTAAGTAGCTTTACTTTTAATTTCTAATCAATCACCAATATGTTTATCCACAACACGTAGAACTTGAATCTTTGAACAGAGAACTTCAATAATCATCCAATACCACAACGCACTTTAATTGTCGAACATTCCTTTACACTACCATTACATTGCAATCATTGCCCTTGCGCTTACTCTAAGGTCCTATATTTATCCTATATTATTTGCATCTCTTCACTTCTCGTTTCTTGGATTTGGTTGGAAAAGAGTTGCCATTAATTCTGGCCCAAAGAACCCAAAGGACTTGTTAAAGAAAAGACGTGTAAGTCGTCACAGTTATACCTTAGCACTGGAGTGTCCCTTATTTTATGCACTATCGGAATAATCCGTTTGCATTGTTCTGGAAGTCTAATCAATCCATCTTTGACCAGCAAAAGTTAATGTTACATATTTTACTGTAAAAATAGAACATACGCAATTCATTCCATTCAGATAACACCTTTATTTATTTCTTTTAATGTTATAGGTTGTATTTAAAAAAAATATTTTATAAATTTCCCTTAATCTAAAATAAAAAAAAGATATTCTAAGTCATTAATTAAAAACCTTCATGCCGAAAATATACATTTCTTTCATAAAGGCTTATTTTTAAAAATAAGGCAGGAAGAAAAAATATTTCACGTTATCGAATAAAAATTCTTTTTTATATCAAGTTCTAATATACTCGAACTAAACCTAGCGCGATTGAATTTTTTCGATAAATTTCATCTTTAAATGAGCGCTTGGCAACCTAAACGATATTTTATTCAAATGCACCATTTCCGTAAGTATTCCTTCCAAGTTGACGCTTATGTGGCATCGATCATACGCGGTAAAACTTTTTTTTTTCACCATTTTTATTTATTATTTCCATCGTTGGATCGATAAATATATCTTGGAAAGAAGACTGAACATCAACTAAGCAAACACATTTATCTGGATTTCGAATTTTTTCTTAAACCAAGAACATATTTCTTCTTTCTTTCCTATCTTTTCCAGCAAGATATATTCGAAATATTCAATAAACACACATAGCAGCACAGTTTCTCTTCCCTTTTTAGTCCTCTTTTGTTATTTTTCTTTTAAAAAATTCATATTCATATGAAAACAATTCCAATGCATCAAACGTTCTTTACGAAGCTTTTGACGTGAAGGCAAATTCCCGTTGACAGTTGTGAACTGAAAAGGAGAACTAACATCAATTTATATTTGCTTGCGCTTTGAAGTTGCTAAGAATATTTTTAATTTTGTTGTGAAAGAAATTGACTTTTTAATGTTGTTTTTTTTTTTTTAGTTTTTATTGTTGAGAAGCAACTACCTTTTATTGCTTCCAATTTTATTTTTGTGGCGTGAAATTTCTGTTTTTAACACTTTCGTTAAAGAAACGATATAGAAAACTGGAAAAATATTACAAATTATTTGATTAAATTATTAATTGTTTATTACAGTATTATTAAATACTTCTTTTTATTTTCGAAAAATTTGTATTGTTATTTATTATTTTATTTTCGTTTATTTATTTTGATTTTTTAAAATATTTCTTTTAATTTAAACAGATTAGAATTATTGTTTTATTCATGGAGCTTGTTCGTATTCAATAGTATTTGCATTTCTATCTCCTTCCGAGTAGCTCTATTTAAAATTAATAATTCAGTACAAAATAGTTATTAATAAATCGAAGTTTTATTGTAATTGAAGCAAATTTCCTTGTGTTATTTTTTTCGTTTTTAAGAAGGCAATTTTTGAGTCATATGTAACAACTTTCCTTACCTACGCAATTCGAATCGCAGTTGTTAAACACACTATGCAATTTTTTTATAATTTCCCCTACTATTTATTTTTTTCAAAGATAGCCTGTTAATGCTTATATTGCTATTGCATTTCTGTAATGCGAACCCATCCCGTTTTAGTTTTCGTTTTGTTAGAACTAGCACACAGCTGTAAAGCATACAAAGAATGGGAATATGCTTACATTGATATAATCCTTTAAAATAATTTAATGATTAAATGTTATGACCCACGTAAAAATTACTAAGATTCTCCTGGCAAAAACGTAAGAAGAACTAGTAGACCTTTGACAATGTTTATATTCTGAAAAAAATGATAGATTAACTTCAAAGTTTTAAAGGAATATTCCTTAAAAAACAATTAATAATATCAATTCAATATCATACAAGATATTGTACAATTAAAACCTTTGATATAAATATATTTTCAATAAGACATTTGTCCGTTTTAACATCGTTTTTCGTGTTATTCTTATATATTGTTTCAAGTAAAAAAACAACCCAAAATATATCAAAGAAATTTATAAGCAAGACTAAGTATATTAACTAAAAGCTAATACCCAAATTGGTCTTGTGCGTTAATATATGTTTCAATATGTATTTTATGTATGTGTCTTTATGTGATAGCTAAAAACGAATTCAGATCTATTTATTATAATCCTTTTGAATTTCGCGTAGTACTATAAATATACGAGCGAAAACGTTTCTGGACACTTAAATCTCTTTTAACCTCCTCACAAAACAAACATGTTGGGTTCACAACTGTAGAGGCATTTAAGCATCCAGTGTGCTTGCTTGGGTGTATGCACGCCGCACACATAACAACTAATTAGTAATTTACATTCAAATTTTAAATACGAATACGATTTTTTAAAACATCAGTCCTGTTTTATTTACTACGTTAAAAGGATTACACTTTGTTTTGATTTATTTCTTATTCATAGAAAAAAATAATATGTAAATAGCTTATGTATACAGTTTCCCAGCAACAAGCTGGTGATAAGTTTTCCCTAAAACCACCTAAATAGTTTATAAAGATAATAGATATTTTCCTCCACTTAAACTCGAAATTACATAAAATTTCTAATATTTTTTCTCAATGTATTTCCCTCTGACAATTTGGGGACTGTATCTTCTGACTCTTGTCTTGATCGGTACTTTATGCTAAAGGTCGTGTAATGGCCACCCTGTCCTATATGTATAAAAAAAATTATAAAAATGGCTGTCGCAAATTTAAAGATTGTAATATTTTGATACAAAAAAACATGAAAAGCTTTACAAATGTTTCTCTAAGCTAAGGAATATACTAGATAAATTACTTTATGTGTGTTCATATGCTTGATTATTAGTTTTCTAATTATAAATTTATTTTTACAGGTGGAAAGAATACAGCTGTCAAACATGAAAAATCGTACCTTTCTACATCGATGACTTTTTTCTTCAGAGATGGAAGCGGACACCCCAAACATCCATCAAGCATGAGATTGGCCACCAGAATAGCGATTATACTCTTCTCTATATCAGTTGTGTCCGTGATTCTTATTGGAAGATGTGGGCTGAAATTAGAAGAAGAACTCCGAGTCGAGAGCTCAGCCTCTGGACCCATGTCCCCAGACACTTCCATGTATCAAATGACTAACAATGAAGATGAGTCAGATGCTGCGAGAAAGAAGGAAGATGAGCACAGAATCGAGACCCAGAGATTACAGAATGAGATTGCAGAGTTGAAAAAGAAACTGGAATCTTTCCAGAAGCTGAGTGACGACATACAGCCCATTCCAGTGAAAAGTGTGGCCTCCCACAACCTATTAGGTGTCGAAGAATGCAGTGAATACATAGAGAAACAAATTTCGACAGCAGAGATAAAACATGGAGTTCAGTTAAACAATGAATATGAAATCATTCCATTCTCGCACTTTACTTTTAGCCGAGTCTATCCAGTGGACTTGGGACTAGGCAAAAGAGTTGTTGAAAAGCCCATTGGATACAGAAGAAAGGACCTTTTGGAGGTGTTTGTGAGGGCTTTGGAAATCATGAACAAAGACAGACAAGGGAAGTACAGATATGCAGTAGACGACTTTGTCGAAGGCGTCTTCAGAAATGATCCAACCACTGGAACTCAATATTCTTTATACTTCAGAGAAAGAAACACATCCAGAACGTACAGAACTCTCACCTTGATAAGACCTTTTGCCCCGCTACAGCTGGTGAGCGATAAATCAGAAAGGACGGCGAAACGACTCATCAATGTCATACTACCCCTTTCCGGAAGAATCGATACATTTCGAAATTTCATGGACAAATTCGTTAAAGTAGGCATACGGCACGACAAGCGCATTTTTTTAACTGTAGTATATTTTGGTTTGGAAGGACTACTTGATGTGCAACAGATTCTGACCAAAGTATCAAGAGACACAAAATTCCGAAATTTTAAACTTCTGACTTTAAATGATACTTTCTCCAGAGGGAAAGGACTTCAGGTCGGTGTGCAACACTGGACCAAAGGAGATGTGTTGCTATTCATGTGCGACGTGGACGTCATATTTTCGACGAAGTTTCTAGAACGATGTCGGCTGAATGCAGAACCTGGTAAAAAAGTGTATTATCCAATCGTTTTTAGTCTTTTTAATCCTTCAATTGTATATTCATTACAAGGAAAAGAAACTCCAAGTGAATCGGAACAGTTGCTGATTTCCCGTGACACTGGCTTTTGGCGAGATTTTGGTTATGGAATGACCTGTCAGTACAGAAGCGACTTCTTAAAGCTGAAAGGTTTCGATGAAGATATCGTTGGATGGGGTGGTGAAGACGTTATGCTGTACAGAAAGTATGTTCGAAGTAAATTAATGGTGATACGATCGACTGATCCAGGTATCTTTCATCTGTGGCATGAAAAGAAGTGTGACTCTCAAACTTTATCAATGGACCAACAAAGAGCTTGTTTGAGATCCAGAGCTTTAAGTGAAGCTTCACACGCGCAACTAGGTTTGCTAGCATTCCGGGAAGAGCTGAAGAAACGCGAGGAGAAATCTGCTTCATCTTCACAGGATTCAGCTGTGACTAATAGTGCAACTGGACATATCGGAGAAAATAATGTGTGATTCAGTCATTTTTTGAATGTATGTTTTTTTTAAACCAGAGCTTGTGTTCATAAAAACTCTTTTCAACTCCCAATGTATCACTTTTTTTTCTGCTGGAAACAAATTGTACAATCGTTAACAAATGGGATACCCTTAACAACTCCAGCAATTCTTATCGAAGCTAAATTATTATTTAGTTAATTAGACAAGTTAACTAATTTCCAAAGCAGAATTTTTCGAATTGAAAAAAACCCAACTAATTTTGCAAGTATAGGTAGAGATTGCTTTTAAATAGATATGGCATTACCTCCTCCTCATGTTAGTTGAGGTAGAGATCTCAATGGTTGTTGGGGTTCTATAGGAGGGGATCCGAACGCAACGTGGATAAAAAACCATTAAATTGGACACGAAATTATTACAAACAGGCATGCAAAATAAATTACTTTTACTGATTTAAATGTTGGGACGTACGTGATATACCGACAAGACAAGCTAAAGGATAAGAATAAATGCTTACTTATATGTCTGAAATGAGATGCAATTTGACAAAGAGAATTTCTCTTAGATTTGCTAATTCTCAAGGTAGCTACGCGACTGTAATTCAAGCACTAATTGACGCGGCAATAATATCCTATTATCTCCTGTTCTCTATATCCTTGCAAATTTGCATACGTTCTTGTTTGAAATGGAGTTGCTCTAGCATAAGGTGCCAATTCGGCTGGATGAGAAAAACCCGAGTTAGAGGGGATAAATCTCACTGTTACAAATTTTTGTTCTAAATTTCATTTTAATTGAATCATTAGACCAAAGAAACATCAGGAAAAGACAATCAGGAGTTCATGTATTAAATTGAAACGATTCATATTTTTCGCGAAATTTAACACGTCACATGATAAATGCTTCTGTATAATTAAGTATTACTAAATAATAATATATGGAAGCTGGAAATATAATTTTAGGTTGAATGTTTTCTAAGTGACTGAAAGAATTGCATGAAATTTTTAACTTAGGGAGTTCATGATTTGAGGAAATCCAAATATCTAAAAAGTCTACAATTAACTCTTCTTCCTATAACAGTATGCAATAACTCATATTTGTGTAATATGTTATCACTTTTCATCATTCTTCTTCTTTTAGAATTGGAAAAAGTTATCAGCATTTCGTGTAAAAGATTACGAAACAGTACAAAATTTTATTTTTGTCGTCAAATGTTAAGAACTGTAATTAATATAAATCTCTGTAACTTAGAATTTTTCAAAAAGAATTTTACGGAGCTTAAAATTTGTTCTTATCTTATGATGAGAAATGAGTTCTGAGGGGGGAAATCGATATTCATAATGATAAAATTATTTTAGTTAATTAAATTTAATTGATTAATCTGTTAATATATAATAAATTAGTTCCTTTTCAGTCCTTAACATTGATATTAATTTCGTCCAGCTACGATGAAAATGGCAAAAGTTAAATAGGGTGTTTTTTTGTGACGATTGTACTATTTGAATTATTGTGTTCTTTGAACATTATAAAGCCAACACACAGGACAAATAAATTTATCTACAAAAAAATATGCAGTATTATCATTTTTTACGTATAATTCTTTTCTTCTTTTTTTTACCTTCATAATTTTTATCTCACAAATATTTGTTCTAATGGCAAAACAAATTTCATTAAACATTCTAGATTTCGGGCTTTTATTTTTAGTGTATAGTTTTTTAATGTTGAATGAAGTTACCTATACAAGAAATTCGAAAATTACTCCTAGATTTTAATTGTTATTCTTAATATTTTAAATAATTCATTAGCAACTAAGAAAATAATAACACGTCATTTTTTATTACTATTTCACGAGATTATTTATCACAAACTCTAGCTCCACTACTTAGATTTCTACGTGATATTTTAATTTTGTTGCTGTAGTTGGTAATTTTTTTATATCTGTGGGATTACCCAGTTCCCTGTATATATCCCAGGCGACTAGAATTATAAAAAGATCAAGAGCTGCTTTATATTCTTAAAAGTACATTTCAAAAATTTATTGAAACATGAATGAAGCGAAAATTGATTTCTACCAAAAAGTGTGTTTCTATCAAACATTTTCAAATATCAGATAAAGTAAGACCACCATAGTTTTCTCCCTTTAAAAACCTAACAAATAAATAACATAAATAGTCTTACCTCTGTACGGAAACACTCAGTTAATTTTAAAGTTTTAAGACTGGTTATTTGGGCCAACTCAGTAAAATCATAATGAAGCACTTGAGGGTATGATCATCCAAAATACGTGATCTAGAAACTGTAGTAACACATATTTTTAATGCGGGTTATGTTTGATATACCAGAGATCTCTTAAAAACATCACAAGTGCATCTTCTAAGTAAAGTAAATTGAAGTAATTTCCCATCATACGAAATTGTTATTGTTACACTTCCTGGTAAACTAATCCAAGCTTTGGCAAAGCAAGCAGTGACATTTTTGTGTCGAGGAGGCATGAAGATGAAAGCAGTTTCTTAAAAATAACTTTTAATAATAATTAAGGATAAAGTCAATGTGCTCGTCACTGGAGCGATCAAAAACAATAAGTTGACTAATAAAATCTTAGTTCAAAAAATCAACATTACCAGACATCCGATTCGAACCATCTTCTTACAGTCTAATATTTGAAGCGAATTTATCATCTTAAAATGGTGATGAAACATGCAGTTGCATAGTCAACCAGCCGCTCTCTATTTAATAGCTAAAACACACTTATATTTCCTTTCTTTCTCCCTAAAAAATAACACGTCGATAACTAAATAGTCGCTCAATTTGCATTGCAGTTCCTGCCAACCACAAATCATGAAACTTGCAAAAAAGATCGAGTTCGAATCAGTTTGTTTAATTTCATTGAGATCATGGAACGGGATTGGAAAAACAACACAAGGAGACCATATTAATTCGGATCTGAAAAATATTTCAAATGGTTTTTCATTTTAAATGTCTAACAGTTATCTTCTTCCTAAGTATTTCACCTCTTCTTCGAGTGTTTAAAGAATATGGACTATAAAAAAGTATTAGAAGTAAAACAAGGTACATTTTTTGTTCGCATAAGCAAACTTCAGTGCGGGGTTTCAGTTCTGCTAAATACAAATTAAAAAGTTAATCATTTTTGCTTTTTATTGACGCATGTTTTAGCTTAAATATAAAGAATAGAATACAACTCGAAAAAAAATTTATAAAATACTCTGCTATATATTAACTTAATATATAATTCCTTCTTAATTACACAAAGATTAGTGCGTTTAATTATTTTGATCCTTAAAGCAGTGTAATTTTTCCTGCATACATATTTTTTCTTTATTACATTTCTCTTATTTTAAAAATTAATTATTTTTAAGTCATTACTTATTATTAAAAATTGTTTTTCTTAAATGAAATTTTTCTGAAGCAGGTTAAGTGATTTAGGTCTTATTAACGTCGCACTATATAAATCGAGAGCTATTGGCTACACGGACTTCATAATTTTGAGCCTAAGTGACGAGGGCGACTATTGAGCTGAATGTATCGTGTTTCTTACTGCTTGAAAAAAGTAATACATATATCATTCTATATTAAAATACACGTTCCAATATTTACGTTTATATATAACATAGAATTTTTTTAAAAAATTACTGAAAATTTTAGATGGTTATTAGTGTTACATGTACAATGAATAAAGCGAATATGAGTCAAGTCATATTCTCTTCATAGGTGGATGCACTTAAGTGGAAAGAGAAGTATGTTCAGGAAAGCCTTTAACATCCAGAAGCGCGATCATCATCGATAAAGAGGAACCATTGGTGATAAGGATTTTCGAATTACAATCAAAGGACTTTCAAACGAGACGATCATCACTATTATATCCATTTGTTCTATTTTAAATGAGGATTTGGGTTTTAGGCGAATCTCAATTAAGTTTGTCGGCAAACTACTAATGATTGACTATAAACAACTCCGTTTGAAACACATTCATGTTGGAGACTAAGAACAGTGATTCTAATTTCTGGGTTTATTAATATGACAATGGAACAGAGTTGTAGTTATCCCAATGAAAATATTCCTATACCTTTGCATCCAGAAAACTAGTCAGTATGGCAAAAATGTCAAAGTTATGCACGCCATATATTTTTTTCGACTGAAATGTCGTGGCTCACCCCAAGTACACACCACATGGCACAATCATCACCAAAGACTTCTACCAATGAACAGGTAGCCCTACGCTGGTTCTGGTAGTGACAGTATCGTTGGGAGAAGAATATTTCTACCCAAAGTAAATGCTTAGAAGGAGATTAATGTAATATTATTGTATCTGAATTAGGCGAATGGTGATGAATAAATGTCAGATATTAATTGAATACATCTTGTACACTATTTTATGAATACATTCCGCCATACTGTTTTTTCATCAGCCGTTCATAGTTACTACCCTCTTCCTATAGCTCTATTTTAGTTTTCTTTATATAAACAGGTTAAATATCTGGTTTCTTTTGTGAAAAAGTATCAGTTTAACTTGTCAAAACATAAAAGAAAAATCTGAAGTTAGTTTCAAAAGGAAGAACCTCATGAGGTAGCCGCCTACAAATTATTTTCAAACAAAAGATTCGCTTAACCCTTTACAAGGCCGTAGTAAATATACATACCACCTACAACATTAATTTTTAAATATCGATAGGAAGCTATTTTTCCTTCAATGACGCGTCCTGCTAGTGTTTGGACTAGTGAGACAACTGATTTCAGGATTTTGAAGATGTAAACGCAAATTACAGGACCCGGTGGTAGCGTTTCGCGCTTCCACACCACAGGACCAGGTTCTATTCCCAGGATGGGCAAGATCGACTCAACTTTTCATCCCTAATGCCGTGGGTCGATAAATGAGTATCAAACTTGCTTGGGGACTTAAACATTAAGGTTCTTGCTTCAGACCGACCACCTATCGGGACATCTGCTCATGCACCTCAGTGCCCAATGATCACGTCTACTGGGATGGGCACAGTAGGCCCTAATCCTCATGGGCTGTTGCGCCACTGAGTTTGAGTTTAAACGCAAATTACGACTCACAAGTTTTCTGAGCAGCAAGAAAACTGCTCCAGATGACGTACTTTTGACTAAAGTTGGTAGTCATGTGCCAATTTGACAACAAATCATATAAACAATCCCATTTGTGTTCTGCTAAATCAAATAAGAGCAAGATTCTCCCACCCCCCTCCGCTTGTATAGCTTGCAATGTCCCATTATGTGTTAATCCCTGTTTCCTGATATTTCGTGTAAAATAATATGTATTAACTCTTTAAATTTTGAATGTTAAATATACCTAATATATAATGCTTTTTATAGATTTTAATATTTGAAAATTATGTTTTATAAATGTTATATAATACGCGCAATATAATAGGAAATGTTAAACATAATCCTTTCTTTCCTTTGAATAGCTCCCAGTGGGTGGTAGGAAACATACATTCCGCCAAAATAATAGCCTAAAAATCAAAATTAGTTCTAGTTATAATAAATTAAATTAATTTCTTTTTATAAATCAATCTCAATACCAAAGATATTTTACCATAACATTAGAAAAAAACTGCCTTATAAAGGTATTAAATTAAATATTCTACTCTTCCGGTATACCTTTCTTAAAACGAAGCATTCTTACATAAGAAAATTCGGAATAACAATGAAGATTTATATTTATCATATTGCAATATTCTGTGTACAAGGGACGTTACGAAAGTAAGTATCGTCAAATTTTTAAAGAGTAGATAATACATCAAGTGAATCAAACAATCGATATAAGAAACCACATCCGTTGCTGGATCAACGATAGAAGCAATTTCAAAGTATAAGAAATGGCTTATCAGCAGAGACTTCCAAAGAAGAGGGAGTACCAGTAGACCGGTGTGCCCGAGGATATTCGACCACAAATCATGATGGTACACAAGTGCGTGATGTTCACTGGTATGAATGGACATACGAGACTAATGCGTAGGTAATTCAAGGTATTTCCTCAAATGATTGGCCGCTGTTGTTACATGTTAAGGGACAGAAGGCAGAGAGAAGTTGATAAACGTCGAAGAAGGAATTCACGAATGAAAACAACATTACTAGAATACAGGACATAGTGTAATCGGACATGCACATAACGGTGTTAGTGTAGCATCCATAATGCGCGGCATGATGTTTTCGATTATCAAAAAGTGTCTAAAATATAGATGCTGAGAAATCTGCCCCTGAGTCACAAGAGTGTAAGAATGGGAATCGGTCTCGGTCACTTGATGCGGTACCAACAACAGGGAAATAAGTTCCTATTCAAAATCATCCAAGGGGATGAGACTTGGATGTACCACTTACCTCAGAAACCAAAGCCGTTTTAATGATGGGGAAGCATCCCAGTTCCCCAGTGAGAAAAAATTCTTCCAAAACAATGCTGATATGGAGCAAATTGCGTGCCAATTAGGAGTTGCAATACCGGAATACCGAATACCTGTATTTCGAGCCATTTGTACAATTTTGTAATACCGGTATTCACAAGTTTAAATACCGTTTTTTTTCTCGTTATTTACTAGAATTTTTTTTTAAACTGTCTCCGAAATAGAAAATGTCTTAAGGTATCCGACTACGTTCGGAACCGTGATTTAAAAAGTACATAAATGCATAATTTCCATGATACTTAGTGTCACTCAGATTAGAATATATGCATAAAATTGTTTTAAGAACATTTTGACAAAAAAAATTTATTTAAATATAATATTTTGGCAAAAAATTAACTTAGAATAATCTTTTTTCGAAATGTTCTTCTTTTGTGAAAAATGGTTCTATTATAATAATATTTTGCCTGTATATAGCTCAAACCTCTCTACAGAGGCTCAACTAGAAGTTTTGAAAAATTCACATTATTTTCAGAGTTACCACCAATTGAAATAATTATTGGTGTTTTTTTCTTAAAATTTCTCCCCTCTGTTGTCGTAAAATATGAATAAACCCACTTCTAAGTTGTATATTTCAAAAATTCTAGTTGAGCCTCTGAAGAGAGGTCTGAGCTATATACAGGGAAAATGTTATTATAATAGAAGCATTTTTCGCAAAAGAACATTTGGGGAAAAAATATTATTCTAAGTTAATTTTTTTGCCAAAATATTGTATTTAAATAATTTTTTTTTTGTCAAAATGTCCTTAAAACAATTTTATGCATATATTCTTATCTAAGTGACACTAAATATCATGAAAATTATCCATTTATGCGCTTTTGAAAAATCACGGTTCGGAACGTAGTCGGATACCTTAAGGTATTTAATATTTATTATGATTTTAAAAATGAAAAAGAGAAAGAAGAAAAGAGACTATATATATAACCAATTCAAATTTGATCAAGTTTATAGTAACTTTTCTTAAATTTTTTTTACCCACAAACCTATCCACATTCAGAAGAATTCGGTACATATATCGAAGGTGATGATGACACTAATGTCGATAGTGAAAAAGAATTGTCCTTTGAACAAAAATTAGAATTAGCGATATTTAAAAAAATTTCAACAAACCAAAATACATTACAGAATTCAGCTATACCTAAAACCATCCGACGAGAAATCGATTTATTTGAAAAGAGGGATTTAGAGGTAAATACTGGGAAAAAGAGTACATAACGCATTGTTTACAGTACCAAAAACTAGCTTAGATGCCAAAAAAAGCGTTTTCAACAGCTGGTAATTTTTGGATAAATTTACGTTCCAGGCATAATGGCAGCACAATTGATGCATTATGTTTCTTAAGATCACATTTCTAAAATTTTTAATGGTACCAAAGATTGAATAGTGATTTGTACCCTTTTTTGTGATTTATATAAATAAAAAAGATGTGTCTTTACTTTTTCTGTGATTCTTTATACACTGTTATAATTTACTAGTTAAAAATTATTTTTTGTGATATTTACACTCTCTAGTAAAACAAAGAACCCCTGTGTTTTCTATCTTTTTTTAGATTTCCACTACCGGTATTAAAACCGGTATCCCGGTATTAAGATCTAAAACATACCGAATACCGGTATTGAACTTTTGGTCCAATATTGCAATCCCTAGTGACAATTTCTTGCATTATAGGGTACCGAGTTTTACCAGAGTGGCTTCTTCAAACTGATTGCACACTACGACAAATGTCTCAATGTTGGTGATAACTATGCTGAAAAATAGTGCAAGGTATATAGTTCTTGATGCCATACTGTATTTTTTCAATGAAATTTCGGCGAGAGAAGAAAATGAACAAACTTACTTTCGGAGCATCACTTGTATATATAAAATATACCGTATTTATATTTGAATCTAAGCTGCACTTTTTTTCCAGTATTAATGCCATTGAAAAATAGGTGGGTTGTAGAATCCAAGTCCGAAAACTCCGTTGAATTTAAGGTATCTGACTACGTTCGGAACCGTGATTTTTTTCAAAAGCACATAAATGGATAATTTCATATTTAGTGTCACTTAGATTAGAATATATGCATAAAATTGTTTTAAGGACATTTTGACAAAAAAATTTATTTAAATGCAATATTTTGGCAAAAAATTAACTTAGAATAATCTTTTTTCCAAATGTTCCCCTTTTGTGAAAAATACTTCTATTTGAATATTTTGCCTGTATATAGCTCCGACCTATTTTCAGAGGCTTAACTAGAATTTTTGAAAATATTACTTAGGTTTATTCATATTATACGACAACAGAGGGGAGCAATTTTAAGAAAAAAATGCCAATAATTATTTCAATTGGTGGTAACTCTGAAAATAATCTGAATTTTTCAAAAATTCTACTTGAGCCTCTGTAGAGAGGTTTGAGATATATACCAGCAAAATATTATTATAATAGAACCATTATTCACAAAAGGAGAACAATTGGAAGAAATATTATTCTAAGTTAATTTTTTGCTAAAATATTATACTTAAATAAATTTTTTTGTCAAAATGTCCTTAAACAATTCTATGCATGTATTCTAATCTGAGTGACACTAAATATCATGGAAATTATCCATTTATGCGCTTTTTTTAAAATCACGGTTCCGAACGTGGTCGGATACCTTAACATGATACCGATGGTTAGAACAATTACAAGCCATTTAAAAGTTTTTTAATACTGGTAAAATAAATTAATTATTCACTTGTTCTGATTTTATTTTTTTTAAATTCATGAATAAATATTGATATAGTATTTTTTTATATTTTCACAAAAACGCGCTGAGAATTGAGGGTGCGGCGTAGATTCGAATAAACACGGTACATGCTAAAAAAACTTATAAATTTACTTATTTTCGTTCCATAAATAAGTACATGTTTCATAATACATTATCTTTTAATTTTTAGATTTTTAAAGATTCTTTTCATTTTGAATTAATTTTTTGTCAATTATTTGTTATTAGTTTCATCCATTATTCGAAGAAATGATGAAAATTAATTCTAACCATTAAAATTTTACGATTCTAATTTTTTTTCTTTCGTTATTTGTAAGATATTGAAAGGAATAATATGAAAAACTAAATTTCATTTAAAATACAATTATTTTACAAAAAAATTCGCGAGTAAGGTTTCATGGGGTATTCAAATATTCTTTTAATTAAATATTACTTTTTTGCTTTTGAGAAATCTCTAAATCACAGTCGCTAGCCACGAATTCTTTGCTTGCTTTTATACGATTTCTAATCCAATTAAAATCAAGAAAAAATCTTGTATTTTGATATGAAAACACTTGAGATATATATATGTATATTAGTGTATTTACGTTTCATTCAAAAGGGAAAAACATTAATATAAATCTTTTGCATAAATTCTTATGACTAAAGAGAATTACGAAATTTTCTTTTAAAAAAAAATTAAGCTTAAAAAAGAATGTATTTGCTTAGCGAAATCGCATTTACTTTAGGAATCTTATTTTTAGCTGAGCCTTTAGCAGTTTGAGTGCTTATTTTCAGATAAATGAAAAAAGAAAAAGTTGTTTATTTCGAACTTAAAATACAGAAATAGGTAAAAGAAGTTGCTAGGTACTTTAAGTAAATTTTTAAATAATTCGTGAGCGCAGAATAAAATTTATAAAAGCCAGTTTTGCTTTATAAATCGGATAATTCTATCCTGAAAATATTTGCTTCAAAGATAGCCTTTAGGGAAATAATTTTATTTCTCTCGTTCTATTAGTTTAAAAAATATATATCCTAAATATTTCCTCACTATAATGTATTTTGTTAAAAATTAAAGAGGCTTAAAAATCAATTCAAGTACAATCAGGTCAAACATTTAAAGAATTCTAAAAAAGAAAATAGTTTCTTTTATATAATTACTATTGTGTATATTGGAGATTATTGAAAGAAGCAGATAAATATGTGACATGCAATAAACTAAAAAATAATCCCTTCTGGGACTCCTTTTATTTGGAAGTCTTTAGGATTTCTATTATAATACGTTTTATTTTGAAAAAATATTATTGTCACATTATATGTATTTACTAGAATGAATAACAATAAATATAACGCGCTTCAGGAAACTTTTTTTGTTATTATATAAAGCAACGTTATTCAGCTAACGGCAGATTATTTATTGAAGATAAATAGCAATGCATTTTCACACTATCCATCATCGTAAACAGAAATATTTACAAAAGAATATTTATTTTTTCGAAAGATACAGCCGATCCTCCATAGTACAAACCACTATATTACGAACATTTTCCTGGATCCAAGAACATTTCACGATTTTCTTCGTAAAATAACCTCCCATTAAGTGCATTTTCAATATTACTAACTTTTTCGCTTGAGATTAAATTTTTTTCACCTTATTTTTGGAGTATTTTTAGACATTTTCGAGTTATTCCCTCCTTTAACACATTTTATGGTAGTCATAAATCTTGAACTAGGTTAATTCGATGCCTAACTCGCCGAGAGGAATGGAATTCTGGGGTTTCCTCCAGGAAATACAATCTTTAATCCCCATTGTTCAGGTCACTAGAAACATCTTCGATATCCCCTTTCACTCTCAGTGAAATTGTTTTGTGTCCCCGTGTCCTTGAACTAGTCTCCGTTCATTTGTAGTGTTGATAAGTCGTACTGGTAATTTCGTTTCTTGTGGCTCAAAAATGTCAAAACTTAAGTGCTTGAGCATCAAAGAAAATTTTAATTCTTCAGAAAGTGGACAAAGGCGTAAGGAAAAAGGATATTGCTTTAAAATTTGGTATTCCTCCAAACTGCTTATCAACTATTATAAAAAATCGAGATAAGCTACAAAATTATGATTCATCAAATTCTTGTTCAAAACCTTTTTCAACATGTGCTTGTGTGCTTTAAATTAGAGAGAGAGAGAGAAAATGTTCTTATATATAAAATTCATTAATTTTAATATAAATTTATTTTTTTAATGTTGAAAATACAGTGTATTATTCCTCGACATTCCTTTTTCTCATTTTTCTTGTAATTTTCCTTTTTTTTTTTTTTTTTTTTGATGGGTAAAATATGTAAAATAAATATATATTAATTTTCAAAAACGTGTGATCAATTACTTTGTAGGAATTTAAAATTTGTTTTATGGAGTTTATAAAATATATTGAAAGATGAACCTCTATGTAAAGAAAGTTCCAGGGTTTCTTTCGGGATTTGGTGATTTTGTTAAATAGAAGTCTAACAAAGGAGTGTTAAATAAAATAATTTCTACCTTATCTTTCCAACATAATGATGAATTAATTAAAGCTATATTTATTTACAGTCTTCGGAATAGTGATAGGACCGCATTGACCGAGGAGTCATGTTCGCGAACTTGTAACTGGCCTTGCCAAGTCGTATTCGAGTCGTAGTACCACCGAAGACCCCCTTCCCACCATACAGAGGGCTGTTGCACGTACAATCTGTCGAAGTTCTAAGCACTCCTTTTTGTGGTGTGGAAGTTTAGAGAAGAGATGTGAATTGAAGTGTTGTTCTCGTCCCTTAAACGAGGCTCAAAATTACGATGTCCGTAGCATTATTCTTCTTTCGATTGATATGTGACTTTTGTATGCCTAAAAATTAGAATTTGGAAAAACCTTCAATTGAAAATTGTAAACAAACAAATTGGGGAATTTACCCACACCCCCTTTTTAAATTAAAAAAAAGCTAAAAACTATTTTAAAAAGTGAAATAATAACTAAAAAATGGGGGTGTTACAAATAAAGCAGGATATTTCTGAAGTATTAAATTAATGTATTTTTTTAAATGTGTGCATGTAAATTTTTTAATCAAGACATTTTATATTAATAGTTTCATACTTTCAACTCTTATTCATCATATGTTTTTTAAACATAATATATCAATATTATGTGGAGCAAAAAACTTTAAAGGTTTTGTTATCGCAGAAAAAAAATTTAACATTTTCCTTGAGTTTTCTTATGTAAGTAATTAATACTCTCTAAAAAGAAATCATTTATATTATATATGGGTTGAAATAGTATGAAATGCAGTTATTTTTAAGAAAAATATGTAGCTAATAGTTAAAAGTGATATTTTATATTTATTTTTAAGCTTATAATAATTATTTTTCTTAAATATAAACTTTAAAATGCTTTTTCTCAGTTTGTCGGGGGTTTTTTTAACTATCAAATCGCTACTTTTTTCACAGTTATTTACCAATCGCTTTCATTTTTTTCCTGTGTGTTATTTGTAATACATGTAACAATGTCAGGGATCCATTTTGCTGTAAACTGTAAATATATACAGGGTGTCCAGCCTTAAAGTGACCCAACGCTAATCCCCGAACCGTTCAGTTTCGACATGCACTTCCAATTAGAAAAATGTTTTTAAAAAAGTAAAAAATGTTTTTACATGCTTTTCGAACCAAAAAAAACCCATTTAGAAAAAAATTGCAAAAATTAAATTTTTAAACGGTCCCCAGGTCCTGTCATATTTAGGAATGGATGCAGTTCACAAAAACAAAGTAAACACAAAAAGTTTCATCTTATTACAATAAAAACTGACCGAGTTATGGAACTTTGAAAATCATACATTACATGCATTTTCTGGGCCATTTTCAAGAAGCTGGTAAGGGGCCATCTCCAAAGGGAAATTAATTGGAACTTTGCCAGAAAACTTTCGCTCTTGCACATCACTCTAATGTAAATCGTTTTTAAATTTAAAGTTAATATTACAATAAGTGAGTACTTAAGAAATAAAATTTATTATGTTTACATGTAAAACATAGACTAAATAAAATATTTTGGAGTAAGAAAACATATCAAAAGCAATTCCAAAAACATAGGTTTATTTGCTACGACTTCAGACTGATTTGCTACGGTACTGATCATGGCGAACATTAAAATTCTGTTGTGTAGTCGTTTGCAATTGCATATAGTCGTATTCTAATATTATGAATTGGGAGAACGAGGTGTATAGAAATGAAGAATACTGCGAAATGGTACTGTTGTATGGGCAGTGTAATCGAAATAAGAGAGAGGCGGCAAGACTTTATGCCATTAAATTTCCCAGTCGAAGACATCCATCTTATTGTGCAATTGCCAGTGCTGTTCAACGCTTGCATAAAACAGGGAGTTGTCAGAGACGTATCCCCTTATCTCGTGCCGCACCTTCATCGGATTCCCGCTGAGGATGTTCTAGGATATGTCCTGGCTCAACCTGAAAGTAGTGTCCGGGATATTAGCAAGGCTTGTTCCTACTCAAAATCGACAGTGTGGAACATATTACATACGTACGGTGCATATCCTTATCGTCCAGTCCTGGTGCAGTAAGTAATGCCCGGAGACCAGAAGTGTCGTTTTGATTTTTGCAATTTCAAGTTAAACCCACTGGATGAAAATCCAGATTTTTTTAATGAAGTTTTGTGGTTGGATGAATGCCAGTTTTCGAGGCAAGGCACTATTAATACACAGAATAAGCATTATTGGTCCCTCGAAAACCCACATCTAATACGACCGAATCGCCACCAAGTGAATGTGTGGTGCGGAATGTGGAAGAGCACCTTAATTGGTCCAATATATTTCGATGGACCTTTAACACCAGAATCATATACGGAAATTTTACCTGGACCGTTAGCCGATTTTTTAGAAGATGAAGTTTCCTTACGGGATTTGTCACGCATGTAGTACCAGCATGATGGTGCCCCCACACATAAACTGCGCAACCATGTACATTTTTGGCGCAGACATTTGACACTCGAATAATCGGCTACGGAGGTCAAGAGGTTGCAGAAGCTACAGGCGGAGTTTCTGACGTGGGTTTGGTACTGCATTTCTGCGAAAGGCAGTCATTTTGAACCTTATTTTAATTTAGTCATTCTGATATAATAAAGCCCCTGATTCATGATTGAAGCATCATTCCACATTATGCTATAATTTGAATGGTAAATCATGAATTCTTTTGCTGCTATTTGTTTAAACAAGCTGTTTAAATCTTTTCGGTACAAGTTGTATTTCTTCAATTTAACTTTTATTGTTTGCCATATAGCAAACCAAATTATCAATCTATGATGTTTACTATGATGGTTTAATATTACTATGATGTTTTTCTTTTGATTTTTCTGTAGATAGTGAATTACTGTTCTTTATTAGAATAAACTCAATCTGTGTACGACCCCCTTTTCTGAGCAATTTAGAAGCATCAACTTTATGTAGGCATAACTCGATCAGTTTTTATCGTAATAAAATGAAACTTTTTGTGTTTACTTTGTTTTTGTGTGCTGCATCTTTTATAAATATAATTGATAAGACCTGGGGACCGTATGAAAATTTAATTTTTGTAATTTTTTTTTGTAAATGGGGTTTTGGGCTCGAAAAGCACTTAAAAAAACTCTTTACCTTTTTTAAAATATTTTTCAAATTGGACGTGCATGTCTAAACCGAACGGTTCGGGAATTAGCTATTGGGGGTCACTTTAAGGCTGGACACCATGTGTGTATATATATATATATATATATATATATATCATACATTACGAGAGACTTCTTGATGTTTTAAAATCCAAATATTCTTGACGATCGATCACAACATAAAGGGCCAACACAAACAACGAAAACGCGCATGTGCAAAACAAGGTACAAAAGCGTTCTTCGTTCACTCCGGAGATCTCAGATTTCGTAGTTTTCTCAACGGAAAGCTTTTACAAGCATAAGATCTCCGGTAAAGACTTTTGTGATTGGACAGAATACGCCAATGAAGCAATATTGCAACATCTTGTTTTAAAAAACGTGAACGTGGCAGTTTCTTAAGAGGTCAAGTTGTGGTTTACAATGTATTTCCCGTTAGACTGGTAAACTAAAAATTAATTATCATGCGCGAAGTCTTAAGGGGACGCAAGATTATTAAAAATTAAATAAAAGCCATTGAGAGAAAATTTAAAGGAATTATTACCAACACAAACACACATACATCTTCTTTATATATAAAAATCTTCTGTGCGTGTGTTTGTCACTAAACTCCTCCTAAACGGCTGGACCGATTTCGATGAAATTTTTTGTGTGGGTTCAAGTAAATTCAAGAATGGTTTAGAATCACAATTTGGTCCGATATCGCACAATTAGTTAAAAAGATATTAATTAAAAACATTCAAAAAATACAACACAACATTCACTTGCATTGTTGTAACAACGCTATTGTTATAAACACACACACAAGTAATATAAAAAAATTTTTAAATCAATTCCTACTTAGATCAACCAAGAAAAATTTATTTTAGCAACTTTTTATTAAATAGTTGCAATTAATATAAATATGTATATACATATGACAGAATCACAACATTAAGTGGTAATTAATTTCTATTAATTATCATTAAAGTATCGTGTTGTAATCCAAAACAATCGTGTATATAAAATTTCCTTTCAACTGAATGCACGTGTGAAAAAAACCTTTACAAATTTTGACATAAGTCGCCAAAAGGGTCGCTATGTCACCAACGTGGCTGTATTTGTAATTTTTTAAATAATTAGTTTTAATCAAAATAAATTTTTTATTAATTATAGTTAAGTTAATGTATTGTCATCCTAAATAATCAAGTACATTACATTTCAGCTCAATTGAGAGCTTTAAAATGTTTTTTATTAACGATTGAAATTCCACCCAGATAAATAAATAAATAAACAAACAAATAAAATATGGATAGAGATCGTGAGCTAATAGTAGGAATTGAAAAAGACGTAAGTTGGCGTCGAAGATTGATTTTCAGCCAAACTAGCCAAACCCGGTCTTTATTGTTACGAAAATGCAGACGATTCACGCTTCTTAGCGCATTTTTAATTAATATCTTTTTAAATAATCTTTATATATGTAATCCTTCTGTGCGTGTGTATGTAACTGAACTCCTCCTAAACGGCTGAACCGATTTTGATGAAAGTTTTTGTCTGTTCCAGTGGACTCGAGAATGGTTTAGATTTATATCTCGGTTTAGACATGTTTATTTAATTAATTTTTTTATATATTAATTGTTGATCTTGGAATGTTTTATTTACATTGGATCCAGCAGACTGCGCTACGATCGCAGTATCGAATATTCAAAATCTTTTATTTTGTATTTAAGATGTGTGTACAGGATAACGTCTGTCGGGTACTCTAGTATATATATATATTTAAATATATAAAAACAATCACAATTATCAATTTAAAAAGTGAAATATATAAATCCCAAAATACCAAAACACTTCAGAATATCAATGGCGAATATAAAAGATAATGTTCCATCATTTTCAAACAAAATTAAAAAATTATAAAATAAAATAAAAATTTATAAAATATCCAAGTGCAATCTCGGACTTAGGACCGATAAGTGGGGTTAAACTAGTTTGATGGCGCCAACCTTCCCCCTATTGCAACTTGGTAATTTAATTGAAAAATTTTCAAATTTCAGAAAAAAAAAAAAATTAAATCATTATACTTGAAAAATAAAACTATTCGCCATCACATTCCGAAAGATATTGCAATATTAAAATTTAAAAACAATTTAGTACATAATATAAGTGAACCCTCAAACTTCCAAGATGATGCACACATCTTTAAAATAGTTGTAAAGGTAGAAAAAATAAATTCCTGATCCGAAAGTTCAAATCAAAAAATATTTGAGATCCGAAAGTTCAAATCAAAAATTATCTAAAATCAAAAGTTCAAGTTAAATAATCCGAAAGTTCAAGTTAAATAATCCGAAAGTTAAAGTTATATAATCCGAAAGTTCAAGTTAAATAATCCGAAAGTTCAAGTTAAAAAATCCGAAAGTTCAAGTTAAAAATCCGAAAGTTCAAGTTAAATAATCCGAAAGTTCAAGTTAAATAATCCGAAAGTTAAAGTTATATAATCCGAAAGTTCAAGTTAAATAATCCGAAAGTTCAAGTTAAAAAATCCGAAAGTTCAAGTTAAAAAATCCGAAAGTTCAAGTTAAAAAATCTGAAAGTTCAAACTAAAAATTTCTAAAAACCGAATGTTCACATTAAAAACACAGTATATTCACAAATGAATAGAGTAAATCATTAAAAATACAGTATATTCACAAATGAATAGAGTAAATCATTAAAGACTCACCAAACAGTATCCCATCAAGAATATGATCCATTTCTTATTGCACGACATTTCATTTTTAATATATCAAATACACATATTTTGTTCATAACATCCATCCATGTCAATCCAATCGATTCTTGATCCAATACCAGAGTATGACCACTTGTCATCAGATGCAAACCATATCACATGCAAAAGACTTGCTTGATTGATTGGTCATAAATGTCTGATTGGACATAAATGTTTAACTGGTAATAAATAATTTTAAAGTGTATATATAGTCGTGTAAATATTGTTTTAATTGTGTGTGTATTAAAATGTATATTAAAATGTAACCTGTGTGTGGAATGTATATTAAAATGTAACATGTGTGTGGAATGCACAAATTCTTCACAGCTGGACCACTAACAAGCTGACTTTGTGGACCTAATGTTGTGTGGTGGATTTGTGCATTTACGAGTTTAAAAAATATTTTTAAGAAATATTTCTGATCTATATATTTTCTCAGGAAATTGATGGGATAATCATTTTGTATGCACATTAATATAAATTTCTGGATATTTTTGAATCTATCAATATTGTGCGTTGTTAAATTATTATTTCTCAACAGAAAATTTAAAATTATATTTCTAAATACAGATATATGAAGACAACTATTGAAGTTTGGTATCTTTATGACATTGAATTTAAATGCTTCCCTTTTATCATATATATTGCTATATAATTTGTTGCCAATAATAGTTAAATCCAAATCCAAAAATTCAACTTTGTTTGAGTTAAAATTCGTCTGTATTAATTTTAGGTATTCCGGATAAAAATTAATGTTAGGTTTAAATTCTCTATCATGACCTATAACAATTAAATCATCTATGTATCTCAACAAGAGGCAAGAGGGTTCCTTTCTTCGAACTATTTCATAATGGTGTAAATATAGGTTAGCGAGACTATTACTAGCCGGGCCACCCTGAGGCAATCCCTTGATTTGTTTATAAAGTTTGTTCTCAAAGATAATGAAGTTCTCCTGTATAACAAAACGAATAAGTGTATTGAACTTTTCAGAACTAATGTAATTATTCAAATCATATTTCTCATATGCAACTGAAAGTACCTGAATTATATCTTCTATTTTAATGGAGTTAAATAAATCCTCGAAATCGAACCCATACACAGAAAATACCTCTTGTTGATCAACTTTCTTTATTACATCATGGCTGTTTTTTATAATAGAAGTATCCTTAAATTTGTCTATTGTATCTTGTAATATGGTCTGTAAAATTCTTCCCGATTTTGATATATAAGTATTGAACCCATTTGTTACACTGCGGAATTTGATTGGATTCTTATGAAATTTAGGAGTCAGAAATATATGGGGATATATAATTTTATTGCTAGAAATATTTAATTGTTTACCAAATGCAAATAATCTGTTGTTAATTTCTTTCATACTAAATTTACTTACATCATATGCATTATTATTTTGTATATGATCATTTATTAATTTACTATAATAATATTTACATATAATTGCATAATTTCCTGGTACTTTATCTACATAAACGATCACAAAGTGTTTTTGTAAGTTTTCTATTGGTCCCTTAATTTTTTCTATAACAATCTTCATTTTTGTTCTAAAATTAAAATTCATTAAGTCCTTGAGGACATGAAAACCATATTCTTTAAAAGCCTGAGTAGGTAAATTATATTTAATTGCAACATTTAGAATAAATTTATTAATATCTTCTGATAGTTGTTTTCTCACATTTAAATTGCTGTTTGAAATAGTCAATAGATAACCAGTACCTTTGCTCATAATTTCTCTCAATTTCTGATCCTGTACAATTTCTAAGTTGCCAGTTATTACGTGCCCATGATATTCATCTACGTAATTCTTGTATTCATTGCAACAACATTCTTTTTTATCCATCAATTTCTTAATACTATTATAGTTGAAAATTGATCTACTAATTTTTTATTATACTTGAACGCTCGCTTTATTAACACATTTTTCATCGGAAATAAATCCATGTGTTTCCTAAATATTTCAGAAAATTGTATCCCATTATATGATTTATTCATGTATAGCAAAGTACAATATTCTATATTATAAACCTCCTTAGAGTCTATTATTATTTTTAATCTATTTGCAATATATTTGCACAAATCCATCAACAAGTGTGATCCATGATTATCTTTTAATCTAATACTTTTTAATAATTTTAAAATAATACATATACATATATATATATATATATATATATATATGTATTATAGATATATATATGTATTATAGAATATATATATATATATATATTCTATAATACATTAAATGGCCATTGAGAATGAGTTATTTCTCCAAATGGGACGAAATCACGTATGCGCATATGTCATAATAAAATATGCAATGATTGAATTTTGACGGTCTATAACTGACTAGCTGGAGTTCCAGCGCATTACCACGGAACATCCGAATGGTGTTTAAAACATAGGACATTCCGATACTAAGGCATAACTTTTATGAAAATGTAATTTCCATCGATTCACGTGGGCTGTACTTATACCTTGCAAAGGCATTCGTGAACTATATAAGCAGATGTAACCATTTGAAAAGGACGTACGTTTGGACTAAAGGAGACTGGTTATTTAAATCGACATATCGCATAATTTGAATCTCAATCAAATGACAAGAATGATTCTTAATTACCACACTCCGCTAAATGGGAGTTTTGAGGCTTAACCCCGTAACTCAGCATTTCTCAAACTGTGTGGCGCGAGCATATTAAAAAGTCGAAAAAAAAGATTCTTTAAAAAAATTTTAATTTACTCAAAGGAAACAAAAAAAAATACAGTGTGACATATTACATTTACACTGATATAATACACTTATGAAACGTACATTTAAAATAATACACTTTTTACACTGATATAATACACTTATGAAACGTAAATAAATAATACAAAAACGTACATTTACACTGATATAATACACTTATGAAACGTACATTTACACTGATATAATACACTTATGAAACGTACATTTATACTGATATAATACACTTATGAAACGTACATTTACACTGATATAATACACTTATGAAACGTACATTTACACTGATATAATACACTTATGAAACTTACATTTACACTGATATAATACACTTATGAAACGTACATTTACACTGATATAATACACTTATGAAACGTACATTTATACTGATATAATACACTTATGAAACGTACATTTACACTGATATAATACACTTATGAAACGTACATTTACACTGATATAATACACTTATGAAACGTACATTTACACTGATATAATACACTTATGAAACGTACATTTATACTGATATAATACACTTATGAAACGTACATTTATACTGATATAATACACTTATGAAACGTACATTTATACTGATATAATACACTTATGAAACGTACATTTATACTGATATAATACACTTATGAAACGTACATTTATACTGATATAATACACTTATGAAACGTACATTTACACTGATATAATACACTTATGAAACGTACATTTATACTGATATAATACACTTATGAAACTTACATTTACACTGATATAATACACTTATGAAACGTACATTTATACTGATATAATACACTTATGAAACGTACATTTATACTGATATAATACACTTATGAAACGTACATTTACACTGATATAATACACTTATGAAACGTACATTTATACTGATATAATACACTTATGAAACACATTTATACTGATATAATACACTTATGAAACGTACATTTATACTGATATAATACACTTATGAAACGTACATTTATACTGATATAATACACTTATGAAACGTACATTTATACTGATATAATACACTTATGAAACGTACATTTACACTGATATAATACACTTATGAAACGTACATTTATACTGATATAATACACTTATGAAACGTACATTTATACTGATATAATACACTTATGAAACTTACATTTATACTGATATAATACACTTATGAAACGTACATTTATACTGATATAATACACTTATGATATACTGATATAATACACTTATGAAACGTACATTTACACTGATATAATACACTTATAAACGTCTGATATAATACACTTATGAAACTTACATTTACACTGATATAATACACTTATGAAACATACATTTACACTGATATAATACGCTTATAAATGTATCAGTACTGTACAATGTATTTTATAATTAGTTTTAACACTACTAAGTCAAGAACAAGTTTGATAATTACCAGTGAGGTTGTACGGTTATACAAAAGTTGTACGGCTTACAATTAATCCCTTAAATGCCAATTAAAAGTTACGCGATTCGCTCCTCAATGCCACCATTTTCCACGTAGACGCGCGATTGTGATTTGGGGGTGAGCAAATCCCCTGAAATAATTAAATCCCTTGCAAACATTGTCGAGATCCTTTTATTGCATTCCAAGGCCTTCGAAATAATTTTATGGATACCATTGCACAGAAAAGATTGTATTTCGAAAAGACGTATATATACGTCCAGAAAATTAATGCTTTGGCTGAGTGAGACGTTTATACACGCAGGTGTCATTTACGAGGTTTAAGTCGTAGAGTAGCTTTGGCGTGAAGGAATAGTATTATTGAATTCAATACATTGTTATTGTATGGAGGGGCGAGCGATGAAAATTATGATTGAATATTGGGTCGTGAATACTGAAAGTTTCACGAGCACTGCCGTAACTTTTCAATTTGTTTACCCTAAATGCTTCAAAAAAGCACATTTTCATTGCATATAATTAAACATCATAATTAATAAAATAAGAAAAAATAGAAGAATTTCACTTTCTATTTAACTTTTAAAGTTTTTATGTCATTTTTTATTTTACAATTGTGGGACACAAAAATTCCTTAATGTTCACTTCTTGTAAGAATACTCTGCTTACTATGAAGGATGCTTCATATATATCCTTCAGAAAATTTTCTTGTACGTACCATTTCGAACAGTGAGTAGAGCTTTACATGAGTGTGTGTACCCTTGCACACACTTTGAAGTATGGTGGAATAGTTCCCAATCTCCGTATCCGAATTTAAATCATATTTTCACATGACAGTGTTTCCGTTGTTTGTTTTATCCAAAATTTTAAAAAAAAGAACTGTGCCTGTTGAAATGCACAAGTATTACATACAGTAGAACAAAAATTTAAGAAGTTTATATAAATTCCTGCCTTTCATCAAAAGAAAATTCCCGCCTTTAAAACAAAGAAAAGGCGAATGAAAAGCATTTCGGTACCATAGACAAACTATATCATCTTTAAAAATTTTAGTCCTAAATAATGTCACGGTAATATTTAAAAATACACACAAATCAAACAAAGAAAGAAAGAAGAAAATATGTTTGGTCTCACAGCGTACGGGCAAACTAGTTAAGGGGTTAATTTATTTTATTTGAAATACACACAGCGACACATTTAATTCATTTCAATGGTACAATGGAAGAATCAGGACTCGAACTCATCGCTTCACTCGTACAACATCGAATACGAAGCTCACGACCCTAAGCATTAGGTGTGCCGCGGCACACCTAATGAACTTGTAGTTGGCGTGCCATGAATTCGAGCCCTATTGCCACTTCAGAACCTTATGTAAAGGAGTTGATGCACATTAAATTTCCCAATTAACTCAAAGTCCTCACATTGGTGGGGTGTGGAAGTTTGGAGAGTGGTGTGCCAGATCAGATGTCGTTTTCGTTATTTGACCGTCCGTCGTTCAAAATTACGAGGCCTGTCCTCCAGTACCCCCTCATGTTGCTTTATAGTTTGACATTAATAAGCACTCATTCACTAATCATTAGTTAACACGCAAGCCTAAATTGGCACAGAAGTCTTGTTAAAAATAATCATTTTACTAGCAAATAAAAATTTAATGGAATAAGACTTAAACTGAAAATAATACAATTAGTCAGAACAAACTTATCAGCTTTGCTGGAACTAAATTGGAAATGATTTACATTTTAATGCAATTTTTTATATGTGATCTAAAATTGCAGATTTTCAATCAACAGAATTTTCAAATGTAGTTATACATTGTTGCTTTTGAAGTTTATTATTTTACGTTACACTTGTAGTCTAGTTTGGTTTCTTTTGAAGTTTTTAAAAATTCCGGTGTAAAATAAGTTATGAGATATTACACATATGCATTACTACACATATACATCAAATAATTAATAAGATGTTGCATACACATATTTTTATAAATCTCTGATGTTTTTCTACAGACATGACACCTATTGGAAATGTTTTAAATCTACCTTATTCTAACCATGTTTGTTCGAATTTCTTTAAAAAGAAAATTTCGAATTCGGGAGAAATTTGAAGACGATTTCGAATACCTTGAGAACTGTACAGCACAAAAGATGTATTTCCTTTTTTATATAAAAAAATTCTGCTTGCGTTCTACAACTAAAGAAAAAAAGAACCAAAAACTTCGAAGCTTTTTAACAGCACGAAACAGTTGCCATTCATTCAAACCGCAACCTGAGAACTAACTGATTGAGCGCGAAAAAGGAAAAAAAACGTTATCAGGATCGATCCAGATCTTGAAATCCCAGTGTGGAAGGAAGTAAAGAAAGAAAAGAAAAAAGATTCAAAGCTGCAGACGTCACAAAGAGATCGTTTAGAAACTTTATTTTTCTCTTTTTGTTCTTAAGGGCGGATGGGAAATTTGACTCCCTCGGGAAAACGTTAAACAAAGCTAGAACCATTTATTTGAGTGCCTGCTAAGAAATAGAAATATTTGGACCTTTTTCTTTCAACTGATATGAGTACCACGTTTCTTTATCTGCTTCTGGAATGATGCAACTGTTGGTCCTTTTTTTCCCGCTACATAAAAATTGTTTTGCTGCATTCATTCTCTTGGGTATTCTAAGCCTCTGGCTATGAACATATGGCTTAGCAAAATTTAACTTTTAGTGAGTTTTCATTGTTTAGTTAAAACATTCGAAGACTATTCGAAGTAAATAAGGTTCTTTGAATACGGGAGTTTTATTGATTTTGCTTAAGGTGCATATATGTTTTGTTAAGCGTACGTTAGCTGTGTGTTTTAAAAATAAAGTAATTGTAAAATGGTTTTAAAACTTAACTTCTCACTTTATAGAGGCTTTCAGATAATGTAAAAAGAATTTTTGTTGACCAAATGATGGGGGAAACATCAAGAAAGAATTATTGTAGATTAATGAAACTTTGCTAATACATTTGTCTAGGTAACGAAGGTTGAGGTAGCCTAGAGGTCAAGGTCACGAACTTGTGGCCGGCATGTCATGAGTTTGAGCCCAGTACCACTGAAGACCCCCCTTGCAGATGGAGCCGATGCGCGTTAAATATATTGTAGCTCAAACCTCCTCCCATTTTTTTAATATGGAAGTTGGGAGAGAGAGAGAGAGAGGGGGGGGTGCCTGTATATACTGAGTTGTCGTCCTCTTCACTTGACCACAGTTCAAAATTACAAGGTCCGTCGTCAATAGCCCTCGTGCAACTTTCTTGTGCGACGTGAATGTAACTCTTGTTTATCTAGACCACAGGTTGATGTAAGTGTGAAAAAGGCCATCTCAAATGTGAAATGATGGCATATTAATAACCAGCATAACCAACAGAATTTTGTAAGCAAACATACAAACGGGCATGTATTGCGCCGCACAGGAGCAAGATAGCTGTCTGGGGGGAGGGGAAATCACATCTTTGGTGTAATGTTCACCCCCGCATTGCGGGGAAGCCCAAAAATATAATGAGCCCAAAGCCTGAAGGACGCCAAGTGCGTTACCTGACTTTGCAGGGGCATTCTAATATTCTCCGTTAAGCCAGTGAATCGCATGCCTGTTGCACATGGTCGGCCAACACAGGGACGTTTAGTATAGGTTTCGGTCGGCGCTGGAGTTGTCGTCCATTAGGGCTCGATTGAAAAAAGGATCTGATGATCTCGACAGCCACGACAATACACTAACACTCTATACAGCATGTTGGGTTACAACTGCGGTATCTGTGGAATATTATGCTGCACGTTATCCTGCTGGATAATGTTCCCTTGAATGCGGTTCATAAGTATCAACGCAACAGATCGAATTACCGGAATGACAAACAAGTTTCCACTCAGGGTGCGAGGAATAACCATGAGATTGCTCTTGTTTTCGAAGAAATTTGCATTTCAGGCCATAACTCTAAATGCAGGTGCAGTGTGTCTAGGTCACAGATTTAATCGCCCTAATTTCTAAAAAAGGTAAATTTGGCAACAGTGAGGTAAATTAACGGATTGGCTGGTAACACGTGATTGCATTTGTCGTGTTTCTATGACGTCACACGACTTTAGTTTCCTCTCCAGAGGGAGGCACCTAAGCTCTGACGATGAGAAATTGAACTTAGGACTTTAATTTTGCCGAGGACACCCAACCAAACGGGCACTCCAGGGAATTATTTACATGCCACATAATCATACGATATGGCTACTATCGATCTTCTGCATCATGAAATTCCTCCGACTTGGGCCGGGATCAAACCTGCAACCATGGGTGCAGAATGCAAGCGACAAACCAACTGCGTCACCCAGTCGGCGAATACTAATTCTTTTTTGTGAACATCTATTTACCACAGTTACACAAATATAGCTCAAGTTATTTGTATGAGTATCTTTAAACATACTCTGAAGACGAAAGCTTTTAGCGGATTAACTGTGTGAATGAAAACTAATCGCATATTTAAATTTAGTAAATTACTCGTGTTTAAATTTCTAAAAGAGGAACTAGCGTTGTATATCCATTAAAATAATAAATAGTATAGAAAAAATCTTCACTATATATACATATTAGGTTAAGGGAAAAGAAATCCATTATTTTTACATGAAAATCAAGACTTTATTTAACATGCTTCCAATTGTCTGATTTGGGTCAAATATGCACTGTTTTGTTCTATAAATAGTTGGCATTTTAAAAGTAGCTTCATAATGCATCTCTCATAGAAGTCTTGGCCCTTATTGGCGAAAACATCTAGTAATCGATTTTCACAATCTTCTCTTGATCCCAATTTCTTATCACTCAGGAAGTTTTGCAATGCGAGAAAAAGGTGGTAATCACTTGGTGCCAGGTCCGTACTATATGGTGGATGCTTTAAAATTTCCCAACAAAGCTCCCAGAGGTTCTGGCGAGTCACTACAGAAGTGTGTGGCCTGGCGTTGTCCTGATGGAACACAACAACTTTTATGTTTGCCAATTCTGTCCATTTCTGGTCAATTGCTAGCATTAAACGGTCTAGTTGTTGACAGTACAAATCTAAATTTAGTTTCTGGCCTTCTGGAAGCAACTCCTAATAAATAATTCCTTTCCAGTCCCACCAAATACATAGTAGAACCTTCCTGGCCGTTAGTCCTGGTTTGGTCACCATTTGAGCTGCTTCATCACACTTTAACCACGATCGTTTTTGCCCAATATTGTAGTATGTGACCCATTTCTTATCCCTAGCCCCATCCGCTTAAGAAATGGGTCGATTTCACTCCGTTTGGCCAAGGTTTCGCAGATGGAAATTCGATCCATCATGTTTTTTCATGTTAATTGGTGTGGCGCTCAAACAAGGAGCTTCTTTTTAAATCTAACTTGGCGCAAATGGCTTAAAACTGTTTTATAGTCGATCTTTAGCTCTTGGGTGATGCTACGACTACTAACAAGTCGGTCTACTCTGATTATTTCTGTGATTTTTTCGACATTTTCGACTATGGGAGTGCCTGTGAGAGGTACATCTTTAACATCAAAAATTCCTGAACGGAATCTACGAAACCAAAGTTACACGCAATTAGCTGTTACAGTATCGGCACCATAAACACCATTCGCAATTTCAGACACCTGGCTTGCATTTTCGTCTTTATGAAACAAAAACTGTAAAAAGAACCGTATTTTCTCTTTGTTGACTTCCATTTTTAACACCCTATAACTCATAACTGAATGGACCGAACAAAAAAAGCATAATTATTTTTTTAGTGTGAAATGTCATCTTGAGAACGAGCATAAATTTGAAATTTTTTGATCAATACTTCAGGAGATATTGACACTACAGCCATCTACCGAAAAAATAATGCATTTCTTTTTCCCCAACCTAATATATATATATATATATATGTTGATTTTGTGATAAAGCTAAATTAATATTTTCCCAAATTAAAATAAAATTAGCTGTTATTTACTAGCGTTTAAATAATTTTTAAGTATTAAGTTAAAATAATATTCGATATTTGATATACATTTTTGGGGTTCGATTATTCAAATGATAAGTAAATATAAATGCTAATTAATTTTTAGAAATTAGCTACAGAGATTAATATTCGCATTAAGCATTCCAAAAGTTTCAAAATTCAAAGGCAAAACAGCTTCTAAATACATGCAATTGTTAATTTGTAAATCCCAAATTTGCTAACGAATGTCACATCTTTCTCTTAATGGGTAGGCAGTACTTAATTTAAACAAATCGATGTCGTCCAGTTTCTTTTCTTTCATTTGTACGACATTTTTAATTAGAGGTAATTTTGAAATTAATTATCTTACTTTTTATTTGTTCTCGTGATAATTAATTAAAAGTTTTCAGAAATAACCATAAATCAGGAAATTGGAACAAGACAAATATATCTAACTCACAATGAAAAGTATTTTTAGGTTGCTGATTTTATTCCCCGAAGAATATAATAATGAACAATTTACAACAAAAAATACATTTTAAGTGCTTCTTTTCATTGAATAAATGTAAACTTAGCTCAAGTATAATAATTCATGTTTATTCTAATCAAAATGACTATATCGAATATTCTTTAAATTTCGCAGTGAAAGTTTTTCAGAAAAGATAATTATTATTCTCATTAACTCCTTGTAGTCTTTAAAATCTCATTGATTTATTACTCTCATCGCGACTCGCTGAAATCTCATTGTTTGATTCCTATCATTGGCTGATTGAAGTCGATTATTGCTCGTATTGACACAAAATTAAATAATTCTAAAATGAAATTCACAAATTCGGTTTACCATTAAGACTTACATGAGAACTTTTCAAAATGAACATCATTATCGAAACAAAAAAGTGCCTAGGTCTAGATAACGAAGTACTAACTAGTTGATAAATGTAGTTAATAAAAGTGGGTAAGCCGTGGGTAGCCTAGTGGTTAGAGCACCGGACTCCAGACCGGAGGACCTGGGTTCGATGCCCGTTCCGCCAAGTACACACAGAGTACGTGCTCGTTAAATCAGTGGATCCAAAAGTCTTGTGGGCTGAATCACGAGTGCAAGGAACTGGAGAAAATTTCCCTTCACTTCAGTTCCATGCCTAAATTGGGGAGGTGGAGATAGATGGTGGCGCCATCTATCGTAATGCTCTATCGTCCCATCGGCAATTTCACCGAGCTAAATCGTACTGTTACCTACCTGTATGGTGCTTAAGGCCAACGACAGGCGTACATCTAGCCCATTGCCACGACGAATTTCGAGGACCTTGATCTGACTATGTCAGACAGGTGGCATGAACAACAACAAAAGTGAATTATTAATTCTCTCGAATTATTATTATTTAATTCCTTATTCACATTTTTTCAATTACGAGATAAGACTTTTCTAATTAAGACACCATTATTCCATATATGAAAATGGAAAATTGCTTTGTGATTGGAAAAGACTTTGTGACTTTTTTGTAATGGGCTGCATATTGGCAACTTTTTGTCAATGTCCCCAAATGTGAAAAGCTATTTCACGGTGCCACCATCTAGGCGGCCCTCGCTACCAAATTTCGACGCTCGGAGTAATTTTAATTCAAGCACTTGTTGGATACTAAATATTGTCCCGATTTAATTTTTCAGAGAGTACCAGAACCAAATTTGTACTCAAGGGATCTTTTACATCTACATAACCATATGACATGCGTGCCCAGGATTTTCGCATCCAAAAAACCTATTGACTCCAGCCAGTATCGAACCCGCAATCTTGGGCCTACGTAGCTAGCACATTACAAGCCACTGAACCAATTATTTGGGGAGTACAAGTCGAAAATAATTTGTAATGTATTACATTGTACTTAAAATGTTTAATTTGTCAGTAGTTATTGTAACTCAGATTAATAAAAACAAACATTGAGACATTAAAGCCAAAGTTTTTATGAAAATGAACGTCATGAATGATTTTAAAATATTAAGGATTGAATCTTCAGGAAATAACTTTAATACATGACAGTCTTGGCAATCTTAATGTACTAAATCTTCACAGTTCCCGAAAAAATGGCAGTAACTAAAATCTAGTTTACTCTCTCGAAGAGAAGAACGAACTTTAAAAATTTTCTGTGATTATGCAAACTTAATTTTAAGTCTTGTATATCCTTTTAGTAAAAAAGCCCATTTTATACCTTCGAAATCGACCAAAGCCACATATCAATTACATAATTTTATGTGTCTCAACCTTTCACATTAGCCTCAGAGGAACAATTTGGGATTTCCAATAGTCAAATAGTGGAAAATTTTTTGCGTTTTGACTCCACCTGTTTCTAAATGTGGCGTACCTTCATGCCCTTTTTATTTTTAAACCGGCAAAAACTAGTTATAATTTTCTCGTTGAATTTAATTCTGTTGAATAATTAATGTTGCAATTAATACCTTAATTCTTGCAAATATGTTGCTTGAATAAGAATAATAGGTAAATTTAGTCCAAATTGGCTTAAATATGATTACAAGATAAATGCTTATATACTCTTAAAACAATAACGCCAAAAGAGCGATGCATCTCATTCAATGGCTACTATTATTTCAACATTAAACTTTCAACTTTTCTTATTTCATTATTTTACCCCTATTTAATGAATAAAAGTCTTAAATTTATTATTTATTTGTTGATGTTCACGGACAAAATAAAAGTACTAAACGGAGTTAAATAAACATATTCTATTTTTAACAAATGAATGCAAGAATTTAAATATTTATTTATAGAAAATCTTATTGTTATGAAAATTTTCTCAGACTACTGTTTACCGAACTGTGTGGTAAACGTTATTATATATAAATCTTATTTTATTCCGAGAGAATTTTAAAATAAAATTACGATAACAGTTTGTAATAAATGTTTGCACGAAAATTTGAAACAAATAACAGCTTTTGTTAACCATTGTCCGCCCATATTCTCTATGTGGATATCTATTTAATTATAATGGAAAAGCAAATTGCCCTTTTTATTATTTTGGAAATTTTCGTGTTGTATTTTATCATATAATTCCAGTCTCTATAGATATTCAATAATAAACCAAAGAGTATATGGAAGGTATCATGTAATGCAGCGGTTTTTCAATTGGGGTCCGGTCGTTACAGGGATCCGAAACGCTTTTTTTCTGTAGGTCCGTGAAGGTTTCTCATCTAATGTTAAGATTTCCATCCGGTACAGACTCTGAGACAACCTAAACTAGCATGGGAAATTGTGCCCCAATAAAAATATTTATTGTAACATGTATTTCGATCAAACCCATTTTTGTATTCAGTTTTCTTATTTTTGCAACTAAACTAACCATGTTTTCTAAAATGAATAATGTTTTCAAAAAATATATAGTAGAAATACATATGCAAAGATTAAGATCTGAATTCACATAGCTCTCCAATACAATAACCATTGCATCCATCTTGATTTCCTAATGGAATTTCCCCTGCACTATTTATTTACTGGAAACTAGTATTTTGTAATATTTTTATATACATAAAAAATTAGATGTTCACTGTTTTCTTAAAGGGAAAAAAGAAGTGTAAAAAAGTCTGTATTAATAGCAGAAGCAATCTTATCAAATTGAAAGCTTCACTTAGCCATGTGTTCGTCAGGGCGGGGTGTTCAAAATTTGGGGGTCCTCGATGTCAGGCGGATGCATAAAGGGGAGCGTATCGAAAATTTATAACCAGTGATGCTAATATATGAATGAAATGCCAATCATAATTACATATGTTAAACGCAACACAATCTCAAGACATGCAGAGCATGTAGCCTAGAAAAACAAAAATTAAGTTTCCAATATAAAAATACTATTTTTTTTTTGATTTAATGAATGCGAGGGGTTAAATGTGAAACACACAGATGGGATTAAGACAAAATTAAATTATATTTTTAAAGTGTGTGCTGTTACCATAACTATTTCCATTTACAGGGCATTTTAAATCAATTAATTTACAAACCATCGATTAATTGTTTATTAACGTCATGTTTTGATACGATTAACCACGTAATTTAAAGCCATAGCCAATAGAGAGGACTTTCCAGTAGCGCCACAAAGGAATTTTTCAATGGCTACTATTATTTCAACATCCTTGTATCATTTCAACTTTTCTTATTTCATTATTTTAGAACAAAACACATTTAAAAAACTAATTATTGAATAAATTTAGCATTTATTTGTAAAATGTAATCATTAATAACAAAATAAAAGTACTAAACGGAGTTAGAATTATAATCAATAAGAAAAAAAAATCAAGAATTTAAATATTTATTTATAGAAAATCTTATTGTTGCGAAAATTTTCTCAGCTACGAGTTAAATTGGCCAGGTGGTAAACGTTATTATATATAAATCTTAATTCCAGAGTTTTATAAAATTACATAACAGTTTGTAATCGTTTACTGGAAATGCGAAAAAACAGTTTTTTAAGAAAATACCATTCAGTTTGATATTCTCTAATGAATTTTTAAATAATCAAAAGCAAATTGCCCTTTTTTCAATTCCTACTATTAGGTTATTTTATCATATAATTCACTCTATAGATATTGCAATAAGGACCAAAAAAGGTATAACAGGTATCAACCATAGCAACCACAAAATGAAAGGAAGCAAAATGGTCCGTGAAAATCTAATTAGATTAATCTGCGGTACATTGAGACAAGAAACTAGTATGAATTGTCCCCATAAAAATATTTTTGTAACATGTATTTCATCACGAATAGGTTCATAAGAGCTTTAAAGGTTTTGACGCGTAAAACATGAATAATGTTTTTCAAAAAAATATACAGGAAAGATTACATAGGCGAACTTAAAATTTTTCACATAGTCTCCAATACAATAACCATTGCATCACATCTTGATTTTAATGGAATTTCCGCATTATTTATTTACTGGAAGAAGGGCGAAAAATAACAGATTTATATACATAAAAAATTAGATGCTCACAGCGTTTCTTAAAGGGGAAAAAGAAGTGTAAAACTACTGTAATGTAATAGTAGACGGCACTTGGAGGTCTATTGAGGACGCTTTAGAAGAGAGATATATCGCCTATATCTCAGCAAAGGAACAGGCGTCACAGCGGGGTGTTCAAAATCATTCGATGTCAGGCGGATGCATAAGGAAAGCAGTGGCGATCCCGAAAAACTTTGCCAGAACGTTTGATGGGAATATATGAACGCAGAATGTTGTGTGTGTCCCATTGACCAAACAGCACCGTACTGCCCTTTGCAATGTTAAAGCATCACATTTGGACCGTACAGGACTGGGCATGCTTACTATTCTCAGATGAGAATTAGGTTTCAGTTTATCGGATTTTTTTTTTGATTTAATGAATGGTGCGAGAGGGTTAAAATGTTATCGAAACAGAAAATATGGGAAAGGGACAGATATCCGAATTGCAGTATTTTTTAAAGTGTGGCCGGCATCACCAATAACTATTTCCTTTACAGGGCATTTTAAATGGGACTATGACGGGCCAACGATACATTGTTTATTAACGCCATGTTTTGATTTCCGTTGCTGTCGGTGATAAATTTTTTTTTTGCGACAATGCAACATGTCATCGAACACTTCGTAGCGCACAGGAATTTTCAGACAGCGAGGGTGTTCGGGGTCAACACATCTCGTATCATGCCAGCGTAGATTTTCCAGATCAAACCCCATTGAAAATTATTGAATGCTTTGGGAGGCATTAATGGTCGAAACTAATCATTAATAACAAGAAATCCAATTTTTCGTACTACAGAGGAATGGGATAATCCTAAAAAAAAAAAATCTGGATAATGTTGGGCAAAAAGGTCTGGACCACTCCCCTGTGGAATGTAAGACATCACCTTCCAGTTAAATTCCCAGTGTGATACTCAGTGGTTATAGGGCCTCGAATTTTAGATGCATTGTTCCATTTCTCCGACATGCAGTTCAAATCGTTTTTTTGGACTGCAGATGTTTCACTAGTTTTGTACTTTCCAGAACAATAAATATTCTTTATTTGAATGTTCGAATGAATTTGCAACATATTTTACACTTACTAGCCCTTTTCAATGTTATGCTACTATTAGGTTTGTGATCCGTCCTCCCAATTGTCCAGCAGTGTATATATATATTATATATCTTGTTCAAATTTCCAATCGATAGTAAAATACTTTTTTATTCGTCTACTCAAGTTCTAATACATTTTCTTAAACTTGTAGTTGATGACACTTGATGTTAATGCAGTTTTTTCAAATATTAATTCACTAATTAAATTTAATTAATTAATTTTAGTTTTATATGGGAGAAAAAAATTAAATTTGTTCCAAATGAAGGCAATAGTTAGCGATGGTATACATTGATTATCTAACTACCTTTGTATGAAAAGCTCAATTTGTTTTTCAAGTAGGAATTGACTTTTTAAAAAATTTTATATATTACTTGTTTTTTATAAAAAAAAAAGAATTCATTTAAAAAAAACACTAGCTGGAGTAACCAGTCTCTTTTCAGAGAGGAATTTAAAAATAAAATCTAATATTCCAACTGAAATATCTATCATTATGCAGAATGTGCATCAATCTTCTTTAGTAGAGGGAGGGAGTGAATATTAAGAGGACTTGGTACCCTAAAAATCACAAACCTATCGTTTTTTTTATTTTCATTTAATCTTATTCTTTGCATTATTATCTTTCGATTGATATATCACTTGTGCATGTCGGAAAATTAGAAGTTGAATAAAACTTCATTTGAAAACAAATTAGGCAATTCAGCCACACCCCTTTTAGAAAAAAAAAGCTAAAAATGCGTTATGATAAAAAAAAAAATATTTTATAAATAGAAATAATAACTATAAAAAAAAAGAATGTGTAGTATTAAAAGCAGAATATTTCAAAGCAATACAATAATGTAATTTTTCTTCCTTGTGAAATGTGTGCATGTAAAATTTTTAAATTAAGGCATTTTATATTAATAATTTTATAATTTCAGTTCTTATTCCTGATATATTTTTCATACAAATGTAATACTTTAATATTATAAGGGAAAAAACGGATAAAATTTCTGTCGTGACAGAAAAAAAATTTTTTTAACGTTTTTCTTGAATTTTTTTGTGCAATTAGTACTCTCTAAAAGTTGATCATTTATAAAAATGTGTGGGTTGAAAAAATATGAAAATGCAATTATTTTAAAGAAAATGCATAACTAATATATTAAAGTGGTATTTTAAGTTTAATTAAGCTTATAATAATTATTTTTTCAGAATTATAAACTTTAAACTGGTTTTTCTCAATCTGTGTTTTTCGAAACCTTAGCGCATTCAAAATGCTACTCCTTCGACAATTATTTACCAATCACTTCCATTTTTTCCTGCGTGTTAAAAATAAAGTATGTAATAAAATTAGGGATCCGTTTTTGCTATAAACTGAATATTTTTTTAAAAAAAAAAATGTAAGACATGTTGGCTTTTCGTTGATTTTTAGCCTGTACATCAACATTTTATTTTTTTTCTCGAAAACGAATGAAGTTATTCAAAAATCGATTCCTAAAGTTGTTAAGAACATCCATAAGAATATTATAAAAAAATTTCAGGTCAAAAAATTAATTTTTACAAAAGAAAAATTTTAAAAATTTTCCCCAATTTTCTTCAAAAAATTTAAATTTTTAAAATTGTGTGAATAATATATGAAAATTTTCATCTGGTAACATTTTCTTGAATAGAAACATTGTATAAAATGTTAAAATATAATTTTTAAATACGTAAATAAAGAAGTTTGCTCAAAGGGTGCCAAGTCCCCTTAATGTCTCACACGAGGGCTTTTGGCGATGGACTACGTAATTTTGAACCATGGTCAAATGGCGTGGACGACACCTGAGGTGGCACCCTCTCTCCTAACTGCTACACCACACCAACGAGAGGACATTTCAGCTCTCGACAGATTTAACATGCATCGCTGCCCTACACGGCGGGTCCTTAGTGGTACTGGGCTCGAACTCATGACATGCCTGCAATCATCCAATACCTTGACCACTCGCCTACCGTGGCCTTCTTCTTTAGTAGAAGGTGGGTGTTTGTTAACATTGCACTATAAAGCAACGCGAGGCTATATTGGCGACGAACCTCGTAATTTTAAACTTTCGGTAAAGTAACGAAGACGACACCTCAGCTGACATTCCCCTCTCCAAAATACATCGTAGAGTCAAAAAATTTCCGGAATTGGTCAATTACAAATGATTAAAAAATAGAACAATTATTTTATTTTATTTTTCTTCAAAGTACTGCCCTCATGCATCCACACACTTGCTCCAGAATTCATATAACTGTTCAAAACACTCCTGGAATCTATTTTTTGAGAGGTCCTTCAGTTGCTTTATTGCATTTTTCATCCGAATCCACAAAACGATGTCCCTTCAATTTCCTTTCCAGCCATGAAAACGGGTAAAACTCCTCTGGTGCTGGAATCTTTTCCGTATGCTTTCTTCAGCAACTCGAGCGCCTCAGAAGGTGATTTCTCGAGTGAAACGCAGAATTTGATGTTTGCACGCTGTTCCGAAGACGACATTGTAAAACCCAACGAATGAAAAATTCATTTTGTCAGAAATGATCTGTAGCTAACGCCAACATTACAGGGAATGAATTCTAGATGGCTGTATGTTTTCCTTATTAGTGCTGCCAGCCCCCGAAACAGATATTTCCTAGGGATGGTGATTCTTTCATAAAAAGATCGATTTTTAAATCGATTCGAATCGAAACCTGAGGAATCGATGCACAAAAAAAAATCGAGGTCTCTAAAAGATCGATTTCTTAAAAAAATCGATTTTTTTCAAGTCTGCATTTACAATGTGAGTATAAATCCATTTCATAAAAAACAAGAAAGATTCCATAATAAAAGATCTCTTATCAGTAAAATTAAGGAATTTTTTAGTTCAGGGATTTCGACAATTACAATTATTTTTATTACCATATCAAAGTATCAGGTATAAAAGAAGACATTTATTTCTAAGTTTATTTGTTACATTAAAAAAAGTTTAGAAAATAGATAATATAGCTTATAGTTCCCAATGCTTAACATCTAAACGTTTTAAAAACAACAGTCTGTCAAGTCTACTGGGATCCAAGCGGTTCCGCTCTTCACTTGCGATGTTGCCGGCAATCGAAAAAAGGCGCTCACAAGGAACAGATGATCCCACGATACTCATATACATCATGGCTATACAGTGAACGTGAGGATAAATAGAGTTTTTTTGTTCTTGCCAGTGAAGTATTGGATCATACTTCAGGTGTGAAACTGCCTGCGATAAATAGTGTGTTTAAATTCTTCGTTTATGTGGCCTGACTTTAGATAAACTTTTACTTTAAAGATAGTACATTCAACTAATTGCAAAGAGTATTTCATGGTTGTTACCAAAATAGAAAAAATCGAATGTCGGTTTTCTAGGATGAGATATCGATTCACTGAATCGTTTGAGTGCTACATATCTATTTAAAAATCGATTTTTTTTTACCCGAGAAATCGATTCCTCGATTAATCGATCTCAGATCGCGATCTCTAATATTTCCCTCCAATGAACACCTACGTGAATGTTGGGGGATTATTCTGGGAACTTTTTTGACTCTAGTAGTATCACGCCATGTAAACGGGAGGACTTGGAGCTTTGAAGATTTAACGTGCATCCGCCCCTTCACACGACCTGTCCTTAGTTGCATTAAGGCTCGAGCTCCTAACAGCTGGCCACAATTCGTGACCATAAGCAATAGGCTACCGTGGTCATCTTTAATGAATGGAAAAAAGCGAAAACTCGCTTACTGATTATACACAGTAACACGTGTTATTTGTGTGTGTGTGTCCACTAATTAATATTTTCTCCATTTTTTTTAAAAAGAGAATCAAAAAGTTTATTACTTAACAAGTACAACAAAAGTGCATAACACAATCGTATTATTTGGATCGATAAGTTTCGTGATATAAAAGACGTTAAAAAAATTAAGAATTAGATATTGTTGCTTTTTAGCACTATTTTTAAAAAATTCGGTGAAAAGTGACTGATTAGGTAAGATGCCCGAAAAAAATTTTAATATTCTCTTTTTTAAAAAAAAAATGAAAATGTGGTTGGTAGAAGAATCGAAATCATGTGACGTGTTTGTTAGGAAACCCAGGGCGCGTGAGTGAGTGGGTAGGTGAATATTAACGTCGCACTGTTCAGCTACACGAAACCCAGAGCGCAAAAAACACTAAAAGTACGAAAAAAATAACTTTAAGGTTAAATTTTTTAAATTTTAAGGCAAGTTTTGAAGATAATAAATCGCTTTGAGGTGCATGCAATTATCACCCCCTAGTATCAGTGTGCCAAATACCGTGCTACTAGCCGTTTCCGTATTCGGGCTACTCCACACATACACAAACATTCCATTTTATTAAAATCAATAGGTTATTCTTAGTTAATTCAACAATTGACAATTTGCTAACATGTGCTCATTCGAACCCGAACTTGTCAAACGAATCAAACCAAATTTAAAGCCGACAACAATTCACCCAGAAAAACGCAACCAAGTAAACAATTTCTCCCGAAAAGCAAATCCTTTTAAAAACATGGAGCCATCCGGCTGACCTGTTCCTGGTTATATATATATATATATATATATATATATATATATATATATATATATATATATATATATATATATATATATATATATATATATATATATATATATATAACCAGGAAAACTACCTGTCAAAAACTTTCAACGCTGGTAGGAAAAACCCCTCGCATTTTAGCTGTCGCTTCGTTAGCCTGGTGGAGTTTGGGGCGAACAAAAGCTCCTTATTCTCCTTTAAATTCCGCCCTCCAAAGAATCGATTGAACCCCTGTTCAGCAATGTAAAATATCCGCGCACTCAGAGCATGTGCACAAACAACAGAGTTAAAGCGTATAAAAATTTAAAAAGCTGTTCTATGAAAAAAAAATGGCTTCCATTCAGGAGACTAATCATCGTATGTAAATTCCTTTTTCCCGATCGGTTTAATACTGTCTTAAGCTCATTATTATCGTGTTTCGAAGTTTTGATAATGAATCCCCTATCGGATAATCTTACGATACTTTTTTTTAAAATCCTCCGCTGTATTCATCGTTCTCAAAACATTTTAAATTTTTGTTTGCTTTTGTATTTCATTTTAACAAGTTTTACTTGATAGAAAAACATGTTATTTTCAAAGTTAATTTGTGTGCTTATAAAATTAAAACCATTTTGTTTCATAGCGAATGCAATTTATAGAAGACGTAAAATAAATCGTTTAAAATAAATTCGGCAAAAAATGATTGTGTGAGCAGTTAAAATTAATCAATTTCGAAACATCGTTTGTTATATTATTTTAAACTATAAGCAAAATTGTCAAAACATGAAAAATGTAACGAAGTGCATAACATTGTATTTTAAAGAAGTAAATGTGTGTAACAAGATTAACCCAAAAACCAGCATGACAAAAAAATATATATATTTTAAAAAATAAAACTGAGATGAAATATATATATTACACATAACAGGCATTATTAAATAGCGACAAATCAGATAAGTAACTCTCAGATTGGAAAAAAAAGAGTTCAGAAATTCGGTACTTATATATTATACCGTCGACTAATTTCGCCAAGCGAAAAGATATCGCACCAATTCAAAATATGTTGCCAAATACTACCATCGTTATAAATCCCTTCCCGGTTTTTCCCGAGGTGAGCTCGGGCACTGAGAAAATTTACACTATGCAATCAGTCTTTCCCGAGTTATTTCATATGTGCTTTTTATGGTTTAGCATAATTGAAAAGTACCACTCGGTGGAATTTTCTGTAAAAAGAAGATAGTCTTTCTGCTGAGATTCTTCGTGGTCTCTTGATTATTACTGTAATTTAAAATGTATCTTAAATTCATTCTAGAAATTGTGAAAATTTAAATTATCTTAGCATATTATATAATACGTTACAAATTGATTCTAAAAATTTTATAAATTTTAAATTTTCGAAATTAATTCTCACAAGGGGAGGACATGACTAAGGAAATTCATTTGGGGTCGAGACTTAGTGTAATAGTAGTACTCCTTTAGGATATTCAACCCTCAATGTAATTATTCCACCGAATGGCCAGTCAATTCGCAGAAAATAGCCTTTGAAATTCATGCTTAGCTTATATACAATTAAGTTTTAATTTCCTCCGACGATTCCGTAGCTTGGTTGGGAGAACACCTGCTTACTATGGTGGAGGATGGGACTCGATTCACACGAGCTACTTTTTTTCAATTTATTTAAATATTTTTTTTAATTAAATAAATTTATTTATGAAAGGTTTATTAAACATTAAATGATATTTTTGTAAATAGTTTGTATCTTATAAAATAATAAAAATAAATTTATTTTTATTACCTAAATTACTTATTATTAAAATTACTTAAAATTATTATTAATTAAAATTATTTAAAATTCTTATTAATTAAAATTATTTAAAATTACGCGAGCAACTTTTTTTTCAATTCATTTACTTATTTTTTTAAATTAAATAAATTTATTTATGAAAAATTTATCAAACATTAAATGATATTTTTTGCAATTATTTTGTATTTTTATAAAGTAAAAAAATTAAATAAATTTTCATTATCTAAATTATTTAAAATTATTATTAATTAAAATTATTATTAATTCAAACCAAGTAATCAATTATTATTAATTACAATTATTTAAAATTATTATTAATTCAAACCAAGTAATCAATTATTATTAATTACAATTATTTAAATTATTATTAATTAAAATTATATAAAATTATTATTAATTAAAATTAATTAATTAAAATTATGTTAACATTATTATTAATTTAAACTAATTAATTAACTATTATTAATTTAAATTATTTAAAATTATTATTAATTATAAGTAACTAATTATTAATAGTAAAAGCTATTATTGTTTTTATTATTAAAATTATTATTTTATTATTAAAATTATTATTGTTTTATTTTTTAAATTATTATTAATTTATTATTAAAATTATTATTTAGTATTGAAATTATTATTAATTTATAATTAAAGTTGTTATTTACTATTGAAATTATTATTAATTTATTATTAAAATTATTTAAATAAATTTATTAAAATTATTTAAATAAATTTATTAAAATTAAATAAATTTATTTAAAAATGACTTATTAAATATTTTATAAAATTATAAAATAGTTAACTTAATCATATATAAAAAGGACATATATTATTTTTATGATATTAATTATAAAAAAATTTAGTAATAATCTATTTTATAAATTACTTTATATTATATACAATATTTTACTTATAGTATATTGTATTTCACAATATAAAACTATTTGTAACTAATTTTTATGTAAAAATATCATTTAATATTCATTATATATTTTTATTATAAATATTATTTAGTAATATAAAAATATATGTATATAAAATTAAATATAAATATTTATATAATTACAGTAATTTTTTACTTTATAAAATACAAAATTTTTACTTAAAATATCATTTAATACTTAATAAATTTTTCATAAATAAATTTATTTAATTTTAAATAATAATTAAATGATTTGAAAAAATCAGTTGCACGCGTGAATCGAACCTCTGCCTCCCGCATAGTAAGCAGGCGTTCTCCCAACTAAGCCACGGAATCGTCGGAGGAAATTAAAACTTAATTGTGTAAAAGTGAAACATGAATTTCGAAGTTTATTTTTTCCGAATTGACTGGCCATTCGGCGGAATTACATGGAGGGTTGAATACCCTAAGGGAGTACTACTATTACACCAAGTCTTGACCCCAAATGAATTTCCTTAGTCGTGCCCTCCCCTTGTCAGTAGCTTTTAAATAAATTACTTATAGCATTTGCAATGCAGATACAGGAATTGTAACAGATGTTTCTAAATGAATGTAAATTATACTCATAGACATTGAGAAAAAAAAGTATATTTTAAAAAGGCTCATTCTTAAGATTTAGACTATTACTGCCTCTTGGCAAGCTTTTTAGACGTCGGACTTAAATTATACGAGCAAGAACAATCTTAAAATTTGTATGGTCTAATGAATGAACATCTTAGCCTTGAAACAAATTCATTATTAAGAGAGAGCATTCGATTTATTTCCGACATTCTAAAAAATATAATCGATAACAGTTCTATTTATGAAGCATGGATGGAAAACACAGTCATTCTTCTAATCAATATTTCTTCAAATTCTGATGTTGTAACTTCTAAGTCCATTAAAATGATTAAGCGACTGTGACATTCGAAAACATTCTTCTTTCGAAACCATTAGTAGCAATTAATCAGAGTAGTAGAGCCTTGCTATCGAACGCCGATCCTCATTCAGGAGGCCTAATCTCCATAGAAGTTCACTCATCCGCTCGAAGTTCTGAGTGATTGTCCTGTAAATAGCTTGACTAACTCAAAGCAAGTTATTTACATGTTTCTAAAGTGTTCCAGTGATGTTGGAAGATCCGAAAGACATTAGCAGAAAAATATCGGCTGCGAATTACAAACGCTAATTCTGAATTTTGTGATTGTTTAATATTTCCATCCATTTTCCCCCCTAATATGTTTGGAATGTATTACGTTCATCAGCAAAGTTATGAAATCTAGACCTATGTTTGATGCCTTGGTCCAGACAGATTAAATCTCAAATAGCTAAAACGCTTTTTTCATTCTAATCTCACTCAAATGTGGCTGTAATTAGCAAATCGGAGCGAATAACGTTTACTTTAAATTATTAATAATAAACAATTGTTGATCTGATTCAAAGTGAAATCAAACACACTGGATCCGAGTACCTGCACACTTCCTAATAATGATAATAAAACTACAATTCTTATGCAAAAATATGTAGACATTTTGCAAAGTAGCTTTCTCAACCCGTATAAAACTCTAGGTGGCAACGCAGACTGATCCGAAGCACTGCGCATGCGCGAGTGTTACGCCAGCGTCAGTCACTGATTACCTCTCGACGAGAGCGGTCGATTTTGTGTGCTCCGCCAGTGAGCGCAATGTGGAGATTGGGATTCAGCGATTACCTCTCAATAAAAGAGGTCAAGTTTTTGTGTTCCATTAGTGAGCGTAGTGTGGAGATTTCGAGAGAATGGTTTCCTCTTGGCAAGAGAAATTGTATTTTTGGCTCCATTAGCGAGCATAACGGATTATTTCTCTACAAGTGTCATGAACTCGATTTTCAACGATTTTTACTTTAAACGGGGTTTTTTGTGTAAATATTTAATGTCGGTGAACTGTCCTGTGTGTGTGAAATAAAACCCTCAAAATATACATGATGTTTCATAACTTATATGGCTAGGACATTACACCCAGGGGTGATCGCGTGGGGCACAGAGTCACCCCAGGCTCACGAAAACTGTTTATTTGTTACCAATGGCCTTGTCAGTATCCCCCATGTGACAGTCTTTATAGGAACTAAAATGTATTTGTCTCATATACCCTTCTTTTTGGGGGGTTGCAAACGTTTTTTTTTTTATAATTTTAAGGTACTTGGGGGGCTGAGTTCCCCGCGCGACCACTTTTGTTTCGAAATTTTTTTTTTCTATGAAGAGGCTACATTTTGCCCCTGTGAACGACTTAGTAGTTTTTATTTATGTTCTGTACGACTCATTATCGATTGTAATAGATGTAAATGAACAGAATATAAAGAAAGAAATTGACACATCTGTGCTATCTCTATTGGATGCAGTTGAAAAGGATCAAGCATGGGAAGAACCTAATGGAATAATGGATATTAATCATGATAGCTAAAGTGATGAGCATGTTTTCGAATTTTACCTAAAAAGGTCCATCAAGAAAGATATAAAGCCTGTAGTATCTAAGACTGCTGTTGGCGAGAGTGGAATATTGGTGCGGCTTTGATAGGGTTAGTGTATTTTGGAAGAGGGTTTCTTGACCTCGGAGATGAGTTTGCTTGACTCCGAGTGGTACGGTCGAGGGAGGAAAAATTCCCCGGTTTGGAAAAGCGCGGATTTGTTTTTGGACGGAAGGGAAAGGAATTCTGTCGGTGAGAGAGTGGCCACAGGGGTGGTCCAGAGGAAGAAAGTATAAGAGATAGTCTCTGGGACTGTGTTTAAGTTAAGTGATTTGAGAAGCGACGAACATTTGATTGTATGTGATTATTCTATTTAACCAAGAAGAATTTATGTTAATCAAGAGTTAATTATGTATGTATTGATAAATGTGAGAAGTTATTAAGAAAGTAATAAATATATTACAAAGCCACTAGTGTACCACGAGACCCACTGCGCCCCTGTCAAAAGAAACAAGCAAGAAACAGTTCAACATGCTATTTGTCGATCCTCAAAGGACAATAAAAGTATAATAACTTGAACAAAATATGACAGTTTTGCCTACAAATAACATTCCTGTCCTTTGTAAAAGTCGCGCACATTTGAAACTTCTTGGTTCAGTTGGATTGGTATTTTTCTCACATTATCAAAGAAAAACTGAACATTTTTTTAAAGTAGGCAAGTATACTTTCTCTTAGTTAAATTATTCACTAGAAAAATTATTTTTCTTGTGTACAACAAGAATAATTATAAAAAAGAAAGGATTGGGGTGACTCAGTCACCCTGCACGACCCCTAACGTTAGTAATAGTGACTGCATGCCTTCTAATGGCTTAAAAAAAATTTAATCGATCACTTTTTTTTCTACGATTTCGCCATCAACATCTTCCATGATCTATTATCATTTTATTTTAAATAAAAGACTCATTTGCGTACGTCACGGTTCCTTCATATAGAAAGAAAGGCTCCCAACAATTCATAAAAAGGTTTTTCCCTTTGAGGATAGTTAACTGAGAGCTCCGAAGATAGTCCGTTATAATGTATAATGTATTGATAAACAATAGCATCATATCACTACAACTGCAGCTTCTTTTTGAACAGATGAATTTTTATTTTAAGTTATAGAGCTCCCAAATGTAAAATACACATTCAATATTTTATTTTAAAATACTCCTTTGTTGTTGCAGGGGTATTGTGACAAGTGTGTTAACCAACAACGTTTCCTGTATTTACTACTTGATAAGAAATAAGAATCCGAGTTAAGGCCCTTTATTTGAGATGTTTCCATTAGATAATCAAAAGAAATTATCATAAGATCCATGTAAATTATATATACTAAACTGCCATGAATTTAAAAAAGCAAAGCTACAAACAGAAATATAATACGACACAGTAACAAGGTACACAGGGTAGCATAAGAGTTAACTCTTGCCTTAGGAACTAAGATTGCAGGGTTAAGCATAACATTAGCCCAGCCAACCTTCCCCTATATTTACCTTATACGACAAGGTTGCAAGAAAAAGAAAATAAAGTACGAATAAGCAGCTTCGATTAATACTACAGATAATAATAATAATAACTCTTGAATAATACTAAATGTACTAAAACTAATTTAACAATGTTAAATATTAAATAAAATGTACAAATGAATAAATCTACTTACCTAATCCAGAAGATATTAAATATCTAAATAATATATACATACATTTAATAACTAATTAATATGTACTTAAAATTCAAATCTTTTTTTTTTTTATAAATCTGTAACAACCCACTTGGAGCTGCTGGTGTTTGGGGTTGGAGCAGAGACCAGCCATAATAACTGTTAAACACAATTTTATTTACTATCTTCCTATCTTCTCTTAATCAACCACCACAATTAAAGGTAGGGAATGCACTTAATAAATAACCGTAAGAGCAACCGCATAGGATTAATGTTACTAACATAATTAAAATTTACTTAACTGACTCCTGCAGCGCTATTGACTCCTATGCTAGAATTTTCTTTAAATATCTTGCTTAACTATACGACCTCCGGTTGAAAACCTTATTAATAATTTAATCACTTTTAATCGCCAACTATCGACCATTATCGCTTACAAAAATGCCAGCGCTTTAATAAAAGAACTTATTTAAGGTATCCAACTACGTTCGGAACCGTGATTTTAAAAAGCGCATAAATGAATAATTTTCATGATATTTAGTGTCACTTAGATTAGAATATATGCATAAAATTGTATTAAGGACATTTTGACAAAAATTTATTTAAATACAATATTTTGGCAAAAAATTAACTTAGAATAATCTTTTTTCCAAATGTTCTCCTTTTGTGAAAAATGATTCTATTAGACTAATATTTTGCCTGTATATAGCTCAGACCTCTGTTCAGAGGCTCAACTAGAATTTTTGAAACATATAACTTAGAAGTGGGTTTATTCATATTTTACGACAACAGAGGGGAGCAATTTTAAGAAAAAAAAACGCGAATAATAATTTCAATTGGTGGTAACTCTGAAAATAATGTTAATTTTTCAAAAATTCTAGTTGAACCTCTGTAGAGAGGTCTGATCTATATACAGGCAAAATATTAATATAATAGAACCATTTTTCATAAAAGGATAACATTTGGAATAAAGATTATTCTAAGTTAATTTTTGCCAAAATATTATATTTAAGTATTTTTTTGTGTCAAAATGTCCTTAAAACAATTTTATGCACATACATGTATTCTAATTTGAGTGACACTAATGAAAGTTAATCACAGTTATGAAAATTATCCATTAATGCGCTTTTTTAAAATCACGGTTCCGAACGTAGTCGGATACCTTAACTAAATCCGTCTTCTTCTTCTTCTACGGAAGTTTTCAATAGAAGAGAATTTACAGTTTAAAAGAATCGTTTTACCCAAGATGATTAGTTGAATATTCACGGACAGACCCGTTACAAATCCAAGTACGCTATTTCAAAACGTGTTTCATAGTTTTATCTTTTTCTAAAATATTAAAAACTTTACGTTTTGTAGATTTATTACTGATTATTAGTGTGTGTTTGAATAATTCCCTCTCTTGTATTTTTACTCGTGAGAGCGAAACATGCTGTTAAATAAGCTTCCTGATGTTCAAAATAAATATATGACATGATTCATAAGAAGAGACTGTTATTTTGAATGCCATGACTGCACCACAACATAGTTAATCAAAATATAAATCTTTCGAGGCATTATACGAGGGATGATCAGAAAAAAGGTTACAAGCCTCAGCATTTGAAAACTACATATATTGTGAGAAAGAAAATTTCCCAGAGTGGAGACAAATTGGGTTAGTTCTCAAACAGCAGGTAGTGAAAGTTGCTAGATGGCTCAGGATGATTGAAATGGCAAGACTCTTATGAAATTGGTCTCGTTTGGAAATACAAGCCGTGGTTTGATTTTTAAGGGTGAAGAATGAGTCCGCTTCTGCAATGTGCAGACATCATGTAGCAAAATTGTGTCGCTCTTTTCAATCATACAGGCAGGATGTAGACAGCCGCAATATGACAGAGAGCGGTCGACCATAAGTTCTTCAACGACAGAAATCATCACGACACGAATTGGATAAATGATTCAAAATGAATGACGGCTTACTCTGCGTGAAATCTCGTCAGAGCTGGGGCTGAGCTATAGTATCGTGCAGCATATCGTTTCTGATGTGCTGCGATGTTCCAAGACAGTGCTGTGAATTCATCCGCTGAGACCTGACTCAATGGACAAGGACTTCATTTCTACCAAGCCGTGTTAAACAAGTTGTTTCTGCTTTTTTGGTAAATGCCTAAATAGACTTGGTGGCGTTAAAATGTGATAGGCATGTTCACGTTTTTATTCCTTTTTGTATTTTCTGTCTATTGTTAATAAATATTTCTTTATTCAATTTGTAACCTTTTTTTTCTGATCAACCCTCGTATGTATAATTTTTTACCTGCACTGTTTGATTATACAGTCGAACCTCTATATAACGAAGCTCTATATTAGGAATTTTTCTATATAGCGAACTTTTTCCTGGAACCTTGAACATTTCACGATTTTCTTTATAAAATAACCTCTCTATATCGAAGTGCATTTTCTATATAACGAACTTTTTTTTGTGATTCAATTTTTTTCTCCCTAATTTTAAAGTATCTCTGAACATTTCCAGTTATTCTCTCTTTAACACATTTTATGGAGATCATAAATCTTGAACTGGTTTTATTAGATCCTAACTTGACGAGAGCAGTAGAGTTCAGGACGTTTCATCCAAGAAATACTACCTCTAACCCCCATTGTCCAGTTCACTAGAAATATCCTCTTTGGATTTCCTCTTTGAATATCCTCTTTTCACACTCAGGGGAATTGTCCCATGCCCTAATTATAAAATAATACATGTTTAATATTACTTGTATGCTTCAAATTAGAAATTGTCCTTAAAATTCATTAATTTTAATCTAAAATGTTTTTATTAGTATTGAAAATACAGTGACACATTCGACATTGTTTTTCTTGTGTGTGTGTTTTTTTTGTAGTTTTATTTTTCCTGTTTTTTTCTTTTATGGGTAAGATATATAAAATAAACATGTATTTTAATTTTAAAAAATGTGTGAATAATTACTTTTTTTAATATATAGTGTTCATGAATTTAAAATTTGTTTTATGTGGTTTATAAAGTATATTAAAAGGTTAACCTCTATATAATGAATTTTCCATATAACGAACTTTTTTCCGAGATTTAGCGACTTCGTAATATAGAGGTCCTGCTGTACCTTTATTTTTGCTTTTCTTCTTTAGATTTATTGCAATTTTGTCAAAGGTAATGAAACTTAAAGATGTGAGAGGTATGGAGATATGAGAACAAACGAATGTTCGAGCACCCAGTAAGTCAAAACCCACTTAACAAATTTGTTTTAAAAAAAGGTGATAAAGAATTAATTAGACAAACAATAGGAAGAAAATTACCTAAACCTCATTAATGAATCTTTCAAAAACTGAAGAGTGTAATTAGCTACAAATGATTTATTGTCAGCTCCTCGCTCTTGAAATAATTTTAGTCTACATTTTTTAATTAAACGATGATAAACGATAGTGTGTAAAATTTTAATTGAGTATACTTGTTTTTGAAAAGGAGTTAAAAGAAAAACGTGTATTAGAAATACATTATAAAACAAATATAACAAAAAATACACATAAACCTGTATTTGTGATAAGATGACCAATCGTCCTCCTTTAGGGGGGACAGTCCTTCTTTGATAGGCTCTGTCCTTCCTCAAGAAGTGTCCTCCCAACTGTTCTCATTTTCAATATTTTACAACTAATCGGTTTACCTCTGTATTATTTAAAGATTTAAAGACTAATAAATTACAACAATAGGAAAATCAACATATTGAAATTGATAAAAGATGGGTGCAAATTTTTAAGCATTTTAAAAATGAACACATTCCATATGAAAAATTTAGTTATTCATGTTGAATTAACGTTGTATTTACCCTGAGACTAATGCAGCAGTTGAAAGAGTTTTTTCAATTGGTAATGGTTTTTGGACAAGTTGTGACGAATCTTTACGGCACCTTTCCACTAATACTCTTAGGCGACTTTAGGGATTGTAAATTCGCTTATATTTCCAATCTGCTCTAAAAGAAGAAAATGGGATATGTAAAGTAGATAAGGTATTTAAGGAGAGCGTTGTAAGTTAGCGGAGAAGAAGGCTATTGAGCCAGCAGCAGTAATGACGAGATTTAGAGGATTCAATTGGATTACGATATTGGAGTATTGCTGTTATTATTCAGCGAAGGAGCCTTAGTAGGATTAATCTACCTAAAGAGATCATAAGTACGGGCAGATGATATATTGTAGTTTAGTACCGCTTACCACAAGCATTAGTATAATAAAGTTAGTTCAATTTTAATGAAAGATACTAATTCAAGTAGCGTGTATTTCTCAGACCTCTATTCCGGTAAACCCCTTTTCAATATTGAGCTTTTAATTGATTAATTTCATATTTCGTAATTTAGTTTAATAGAGTAAAGGTAAATCCCTTTTTGACGTAGACATATAGTTAAGTATTTGTCATTAGAGGTTTGATATTTGAACTAAGTGAATAAATATAATTTATTATTATACAAATGGTACTGGTCATTCTTTACCTCAAGTTAATCTTAGTGTCCAGGGTGGAACCCAGGGGAGGGGGGTTCTCACAGAGTGCAGAAATGAGCAAATTTAGTCCTAGCTGCACACTAAGAATAAAGGATTAAAGAGTTTATGCAGTTCTCCCCCTCTATCATACATTATTAAACCATCATAAGAAACTCTTTTTCTAAGTAACATAATTCCAAGTAATAATTTGTGCTAGTCTTCGTTAATATCACAGCTTTATTTTCATTCATACATTTAATGAAATATCGTGTTTTAGGGAAAAATTTTCTGACGGAAACAAAAATTTATTATTGATAATTTTTTTGGAAAAACTTTTTCAAAGAAGAAAATATTTTTTTCTCTACATTTATTTCTACATAACACATTTTTATGATTTGTTATAATCTTTCTTGTAGAGCCGAAAAATATAACGGCAAGATATTGAATTAAATGTACGCTTGAATTTTTCGAACATCCAACCAGAAATTTAACAGTGTTATAATAAATTTCATCGCCCTACTAACACAATACAGTGTGGATTGTACAATGTTATACAGTGTTTGTGGATTGAAATACTATATTCTAATGGATTATTTTTCATTACTCGTTGGAAAGTTTGCAATAAGTGCAAGAAAATTTTATTTTACTAGTTAAAACTCTCTATCGGCCATTTTGAATTCGTGAGAATAATGTTAATCCTAAGTTAATCTTAGTGTCCAAGGTGGAATCGAAAAGGGGAGGGGGTTCTCACAAAGTGAGAAATAACGATTAAATGTTAATACTTTTTAGCTGCAGCACTTATCGTAAAATTTAATGTTAAGAATATTTCTTGCTCCGATATTTCCAGTATTTTGTTAGAAAATGATGTATTCACAAAAATATTCATTCAATGGAAAAATATTCCTTGAATTAAAAAGGATGTTAACATAATTGCTGTGTTTTTGTTTAAATTAATGTTTCATTTATTTGTGTGTGATTTACTCTTTTCTTAAACTTTTTGTCCACTTTTTCATTGTAAAAATATTGGTCACCTTATTTGTGAAAAATCTGGAATTCCTAAAGAAAACATAAAATTTACACCAACATTTAATCTTAGTAGGAATAAAAAATATTGTATTTCTACTCAATCACACAATAGCTTTTAACATAAAAGAGCTTTATCTAATAAATTAAATTCTGGGTCAATTGACATGACTCAGTAAAGAGTTTACATATCTAATCCATTGTTGTTCTTTAAAAATTCGTCAAGAAAAGCAGGCTAGATGATTTATAAGAACTCTTCTTAAATCTGCAAACATTAATTTCTCCAATAAAATCTTGAATTGATTCCCGAGTGAGTGAATATTAACATCACACTATTCAGCTACACGAAGGCTTTTGGCGACGGACCTCATAATTTTCAACCATAGTCAACTGACGATTACGACTCCTGAGCTGGCACCCATCTCTTCTAGCTTCCCCACCACACCAACGAAAGGACGCTTAAACCTCGCCAAATTTTTATCACATATTTCATGATATTTACTGTCAGTTAGATGTTAGATTAGAATACATGTATAAAATTGTTTTAAGGATATTTTGGCACAAAATATTGTTTAAATACAATATTTCAGCAAAAAATTAACTTAGAATAACCTTTTTCAAAATGTTCTCCTTTTGTGAAAAATGCTTCTATTATAATAATATTTTGCCTGTATATTGCTCAGATCTCTGTACAGAAGCTCAACTATGATTTTTGAAAAATTCACATTATTTTTAGAGTTACAACCATTTGAAATAATTATAGGCGTTTTTTTTTCTTAAAATATCTCCCCTCTGCTGTCGTAAAACATGGATAAACCCACTTCTAAGCGATATATTTCAAAAATTCTAGTTGAGCCTCTGTACAGAGGTTTGAGCTATATACAGGCAAAATATTATTCTAATTGAAGCATTTTTCACAAAAGGAGCACATTTTGAAAAAGGTTATTTTTAAGTTAATTTTTTGCCAAAATATTGTATTTTAAAATAATTTTTTTTTGTCATAATGTCCTTAAAACAATTTTATATATGTATTCTAATCTAAGTAACACTAAATATCATGAAAATTATCCATTTATACGCTTTTTTAAAATCACGGTTCTGAACGTAGTCGGATACCGTAATATATATAACTGTACCACTGGCGCAGCTAGTTCTGAATAGGCCCTGTATCAAAATTCCTTCCAGGGCTCTTTTTTAGATATGAGAACCCTGTTAGTGGGACCGTAGTTACACATACTGAGGCCCCGTATCATTGATACGGCTGATACGGCGGCAGCTGCGCCTTTGATCTGGCATTTTTCTTACTAAAGGAGGATACGTATGTAAATATAAAAACAATTTTTTTACAACTATTATACTTTTTATTTTCAGCAGCGCTTTTGTGTCCGAGTGTATCACATTCTCCCGCGATAAGCATAACTAGTTTCACAATTACGCCAGCGATTACAGCACCATCTTATTGTACTAGTTTGAAATATTTTACAATAGTGAGTTAAACACTATTGTAATATAGTGCATGACTCATTTTTGAGACTCACATAAGGAACACACGGTTTGCATCAAATGCCAAAGCACGAATTCATCAGTAAAAGTGCAACTCAGCAAGCAATTTATATGAAATAGCAAATCTTCTCGAAAATGTCAAACCATCCATGAATACTCATTGATTAAGCAGAAAAAAAGGCTTCTAGGGTACCAAAATTTTCAATCCCATAAGGAAAAAGTCCCTAGTACCTGCGTTACCGCTTCGTTTGCCTGGTGAATTCTCGGCAGATAAATAAGAGAGAGCCCCCTTTGGTTCACACAAATCCCAGCTCTTAAAGAATCGGATGAAATTCCGTTTAGCAATACAAAACGTCCAAGCAGACAGATTTTGGAACTACAACAAAAACATTTGCCAATAAAAAAGTTTAAACAGACGATAAATAAGAAATGGTATATATGTTGTTCTGAGTCTTGTGTTATTTTAATGTTACGAGATTGATTACTGAATCTTCTTATTCATAACTTTTCAAATTGGTTTTTTTTTTTTTAGTCGGTCGTTTTTTTAGCAAATCGTCGAATATCGATTTCATTCGTCTTTTGTACTTTTGCTTTCGTTTCTGACTTGCCCTTTGGATTATAGATAGACAGAGAAGAAAAAAGTCAATGTTTTTTTTTTGTTTAATCGATTTATTCTAAGAACAACATATATAAATAGGAATATTTATCGAAAAATATAGTTAAAAAGGACTTTTCATTAATATTAATACGTACTAAATAGTTCAAATCTTTTTTAGAATGGACAGCGGAGCTTAAATTTTCAATTACATGATAATAATAGTAAAGCTTATTCTCATTCTTTTCAACGTTATTAAGAAAACTTAAAAATTTAATATTAAAAACACTTTGGGAAATATACTATAAAATTAACTACTTAAAAATGCGTATAAGAAATACAGTCGGACCTCTATATAAAGAAGTCGCTAAGTTCTGGAAAAAAGTTCATTGTATGAAAAATTCTTTACATAGAGGTTCATCTTTAAATATACTTTAAAAACCACATAAAACAAATTTTTAAATTCATAAACACTACATATTAAAAAAGTAATTATTCACACCTTTTTTAGAATTAATATATGTTTATTTTATATATCTTTACCCATCAGAAAAAGAACTGCAAGGAAAAACAAGAAAAAGAATGTCGAAGGGAGTATATTTTCAATATTAAGAAAAATAAGTTTATATTAAAATTAATGAATTTTAAGAACATTTTCTAATTTAAAGCATACAAAGTAATATCAACATACATTATTTTATAACTAAATGTAACACGGGACGACTCCATTGAGTGTGAAAGGGATATCTCTCGAAAATGTTTCTAGTGAACTGGACAATGGGGTTAAAGGGTTACACTTCTTGGATGAAATGTCCAGAACTCCA